>JAXQQM020076754.1:0-14958 GCA_034641835.2 Pinus albicaulis
GGAAGCTACGGCGAAGACCTTGTGGGACAAGCTAGGGACTTTGTACCAATCTAAGTCTCTGGTGAATAAATTGTTCCTACGAAAAAATTTGTATAACCTGAGGATGAAGGATGGAGACTCGATGACAGAGCATCTGAACGCCTTCAATATTGTGGTAAGACAACTATCATCTGTTGATAATAAAATCTCAGATGAAGATAAGTGCATCAGTTTGTTGTCATTCTCTGCAAATTCATGCAGAATGGGCCGAGTTATTCTAGTAGGTAATAATCAAAACTACCTTGAATTTTGATGACATTGTCTCGGCCTTGTGCTCGGAGAAATGAATGGAAAATACAGAGAGGTGAAGATAATTCTGCCATGGGGAAGATTACAAACAGAAACAAAATAAATTTTCAATGGAAGTCTAGTCAGGAAGTGTATAATTCTCACAGAAAGATTCTAGGTATATTGGTAAAAAGCACCAAAAAGACACCTACGGATCTAATAGAAAGGAAAGGGATCTGATGATAGTCCTTCTGCAGAGGAAAAAACAACCTTGGATGAAGGTGGGGATGTGTATTTGGCTTCTTCTTCAAATACACATGTAGATCATGAGTCATGGTTGATTGACTTGGGTGCATCCTTTCACTTCAGTCCCCATAGGGAGTGGTTCTGTGAGTATAAGAAATATGATGGCAATGATGTCTTAAAGACTCATGATGAGCCAGACAATGAACTGTCTGAAAAAATTAGATATTTGATGGAAAGATTAAGAATTTGTGAACATGCTAGTGTGCACATGCACATTCTGCATTGGCCAAAATCTGGGTGCAGCATGGATTGTGAGTGTAAAAACGATCATTTGAGAAGATACACATGTGTAGTTGGGGAACACTTTGGTATTCATCAGGGAGTTGGGATTGGAACTACGTACACTGAGCAGGCCTCGACAACTACTGTTATTGATGGGTCTGGCGTTTTAGTTCAAAGTGGAGACGGAAATCCTAGCGGTCTTTGGAGAAAAGACCATCTTTATGGCATCAAAGGCTTGGACATATCGGAGAGAAGGGCCTTCAGATACTGCACAGAAATGGTATGGTAGAAGGTATGTCTAATTGTTCTCTGGATTTCGATTTCTGTGAACATTGTGTATATGGGAAGCAGAATCGGGTGAGTTTTCCTTCTGGTGCTAAGAGGGCAAACAAGATATTAGAACTTGTTCACAGTGATGTGTTTGTACCTGTGTCAGTTCCATCACTGGGAAAGTCTGTGTACTATGTTTCATTCATAGATGACTTCTTAAGGAATACATGGATATATTTCTTGAGGAAGAAATCTGAAGTCTTTGACAAATTTAAAGAATTTAAGGCTCTGGTGGAAAACCAGACAAAGAAGAAGATAAAGGCGCTGAGGACGGATAATGGTGGGGAGTTAAGAAGAATTTTGAGGTCTATATAAATGTATATTGTTCCATGGAAAACTACTCCTGCCTGTAAAATGGAGTTGCAGAAAGAATGAACATAAATTTGATGGAAAAGGCAAGAAACATGCTCAGTGGTACCCAGTTAGGACAAGAATTCTAGGCAGAGGAAGTGGAGACTACATGTTACTTGGTTAATATATCACCTTCATCAGTGTTGGAGGATAAGACTCCACATGAGGTATGGACTATTAAGAAACCCTCTCTTTCATATCTAAGGGTATTTGGATGTGATGCATATGTACATGTTCCAATGGAGAAAAGGACCAAGTTGGATAATAAATTTGAAAGGTGCATCTTTATTGGGTATAAGGATGGTTTAAAGGGTTACAAGCTTTGGAACCCGAAAACAAGGAAGGTTGTGTACAGCCGAGATGTGGTGTTTAGAGAGATGAAAGATGTTGTTAAACATGGAGTCCTACCAAAGGAACCTAAGAAGATATAGTTTTAGCTAAGGGAGGATGAATCAGACTCTACAACAGAAGAATACTCAGAAGAGGAAGAGCCACAAACTCTAGCTGTGAAAAGATCAGTTCGGGAAAGAAGACAACCAGAAAGGTATAGTCCATCTTCTTTCTATTAAAATTTTTCTTTAACTATAACTAATGATGATCCTAGAACCGTCAAGGAGGCAGTAGATTCAGAGGATGGAAAAATCTAGAAGCAGACCATGGTTGATGAAATGGCATCCTTACATAAAATGAGGCATGGGATCTGGTGGAGTTTCCGGCTAGAAGGAATCCCATCAGGAGAAAATGGGTGTTTAAGAAGAATATGAATGTAGAAAGTAAGGTGGAGAAATACAAAGCTTGGTTGGTAGAAAAAGGTTATTCCCAGGTGTCGGGAATTGATTTTGGTGATATTTTTTCTCCTGTTGCCAAAGTTACTTTTATTAGATTACTTTTATTTGTTGTTGTTGCATTTGATTTTGAGGTAGAACAGATGGATGTGAAGACAACATCTCTTCACGGGGTTCTGGAAGAGGAGATCTACATGAAATAACCTGAAGGCTTTATGGTGAAGGGGAAGAAAGAAATGGTATGTAGATTAAAGAAGTCTCTGTATGGGTTAAAATAGTCACCAAGGATGTGGTATCAAAAATTTGATACCTATATATGGGGACTTGGCTTCACCAGAAGCAAGAAGGATCATTGTGTTTTTTTTTAATTAATTGGTGACCGTGATATTTATTTGGTCTTGTATGTGGATGATATGTTGTTGATTGGAAATAACAAACAAATTATCCAAAATTTGAAGACCCAAATGTTCTCCAAATTCGACATGAAGGATCTTGGTGCTGCAAACTATATTTTGGGCATGGAAATTAAAATAGATGGGGCAAAGAGGAAGCTCTGGTTAAACCAAAGGAAGTATGTCGAGACTATATTGTAGATGTTCAATATGCAGGATAGTAAACTGGTGAATGTTTTTATTCCTGTAGGTGTAAATATGTTTGTTGAACAGTGTCCCAAGACACACGAAGAAGAGGAGGATATGTCTCATGTTCCATATTCAAATGCAGTGGCTAGCCTGATGTATTCAATGGTCTGTACTAGAGCATACATTGCACATGCAGTTGGAGTATTGAGCAGGTTTATGTCAAACCCAGGGAAGGAGCATTGCACATCAGTGAAGTGGGTTTTCATATATTTGCGTGGCACCAGTGATTATGGCTTGCGCTACCAGGGAAGACCAGGATTGGAAAGAGTGTTGGAAATTCATGGTTTTGTTGATGCAGACTGGGCTGGAGATCTAGACCAAATAAGATCTACAAGTGGGTATGTATTTAGCCTTTTTGGAGGTGCAGTCAGTTGGATGAGTAAAAGACAGTCTGTAGTGGCTCTTTCAACTACAGAGGCAGAATACATAGCAACCACTCATGCAAGCAAGGGAGACGGTTTGGTTTAGAGATTGTGTTCAAGTATGGGGTTGGTGTAGTAAAAAAGGTTTATGGATGAAGTTTGTGATATCTAAAGTACAATTTTCTTGGCTATAGAACACTGCTTATCATTGAAAGACAAAGCACATTGATGTTCGGCTTATCCTTTGTGAGATATATGGTCGAAGCTAAAAGAGTGTTGCTGGTAAAGGTGGACACTTTGAATAATGTTGCAGATTCATTGACAAAGTCTGTGGGCACTCAGAAGTTCTCTTGGTTTAGAGAAATAATGGGTGTTGCAAAGCTGGGCTAATGACTCAGCTCTCCTATGGCCCCTCGCGGAAAGAAAACAACAATTGGGAGAATGTTGGGTATGTGTTGTATTCTTTCCATGACTAATCATGCGTGGGGGGTGGGTCACAGGGGGTATGATAGACCCCCTATACGTTGTACTGGGCGCAACGTCGAGGGAGGTCACACGGGGGGCGGTAGCCCCCCCTGTGGGGGTCCGGGGCAGCGCCCCGGAAAAAAATTTTGGTCCTTATTTTCCGGTGGGCGGATCCGCCCATGGTTTTGTGCATGGGCTTGCACATGGTGTTGGGGCATGATGGTTTTCGGCCCTTGGTATTTTGTAGATCCGGTCAAGGGAACTATGGTTATTTTCTAATCTAGGGTTAATGGATTGGGGTTTATGTATGCTTCGGCATGTATATAGATGGGTTGTAACACTAAAAGGAATATAATGAAAAATAAAGTTGTTTGTCCCGATTTTTTATCTAGGGGAAAATCTTTGTGTATATCTATTTTATGTTTTATGCTCTGGCTAGCAGCTAACGTTTGTTTCTTGTTTAAGATTTGTTTGCAAATCATTTTTATCCTGAGGGCTAAAACCTACGATCAATAATATATGTAAGGTCTAATATAGCAATACTTATAATGAATATGGTTATTATTATAATATATTGGTATAATAATAATCAATATTATTGATTATTATACGATAACAATATAAAGAGAAATAAATTATTAAAGAAACAATAATATGTTAACTCTGCATTATAAGTAGGCCAATTTCTTGTGATCAATTTGGTAGCTCCATGCCTTACATTTTACTTTAACTTTTACATTTTATTTTTCATTTACATTATGTTCAAGGTTTTGCAATAAATTTTATATTTTACATTACATTATACTTTAAATTTACATATGTTCTAATTTTAATATAATTAAAACATGTGAACTTGAAATTAAATTAATAAACGGTTCATTTTTATGTTAAATGTTTACAAATATTTACACCACTTACAACATCACCCAATCGTAAAGCGTCTCTGTTAGGTCCCTATAATACTAGTGTAGCCCCTTATTTTTATTGTTAGTGTAGCCCCATTATTGTTATTGTTGTGCCCATGTAGTCCCCATATTGTTATTATCGTGCCCCATAGGTGTAGCCCCATTATTGTTATTGTTGTGCCCATGTGGTCCCCATATTGTTATATTGTGACCCCTTAGACTCCTATATATAGACGGTAGGTTTTTTCATTTGTATCATCCAAGAATTGTTCATTTATGTAATGTAAAGGAGGGTTTCCCCTTCAAAGAGGTTTATTTTTAAGTTTTTTATCTATCGTTTCTTCTAATTTGTGAGCTTATTTCATAACATTTGGTATCGAGCTTTAGATTCTAGGGTTTCAATTCTAAAAATAGGCCATCTTGGCATTTTCGATATAACGTTTTTTCCACGAAGCTTCAGAAGATGAAATTTTTACCACGTGGAGCCGAAATATCAATGACATGTGAAATTCGCATAAAAGAAAGTACTCAAAGTTTAGATCTTTTTTCGCTACATTTTTGGCGATATTATCTATGGAAGTTAGGGTTTTTGCACGCTCCATAATTTCATATCAAACATGCGACCGGGGGAAAATCATCATAACTTTCGTTTCAAGCATCATATTTAAGTTCTATAAAAAGTGGTCGAAAGTGCACATACTGTAGTTTATTTTGTATCAATTTTAGAGCCAAAGGTCTAAACAGTGACATGTGGCATGTCGTACCAGTTCACTTTACTGAACCATAATTAGGCCATTGTGGGAGATTGGTCATAACTTTATCTTGAAGAATCCAAATTAGGTATGACCTGTGGCATTAAAAAGAAGACTCAGAGGGATACTACACGACCAAATTTCAAATATTGGGGATCCCAAATCACAAAGATACATCAAGTTCAATACCGAGCTCCTCAAAAGCAAGAAAAAGGTGTGTCTATTTTTTTAAATTGCATAAATTTTGCTTGAAAAATCAGTTTGAAGTGATTCTAAGGGCATATTCAAGCATATATATCAGTATTTGGTTCTCAAATTCATCCTAAAATAATTCCACACCCATTGAGGCCTTAGAAATATCTACTATGACACATGAAGAGGAAGAATTGCATCATGATATATCAAAATTATGGGACCAAGTACAACAAATTTCGCTCTCACAAAGCGTAACCAAAGATGAACTAAAAGGTGACATGGATGGTTTAAAAGAAGAAATATAAGCTAAGATGGATGGAATGGAATATAATATTGATGGTATAGAAGAAAAAATTGAAGGCTTGACAAATTTGCTACAAGAAAATATTTCTAATGAAGAAAAGGTAGTAGAGGAAACTCATGATGAGAACAAAAGAAATGTTAATCACGATTTCATAGAATCTAATGTTGGATTTAAGACCCACCATATTCCAAAGATCGATATGAGAAATTTTGATGGCAAGGATCTCGTAACATGGAAACTACAGATGGGGCAATATTTTGATCTCCATAATGTGAAAAACACACAAAAGGTACCCATTGCAACTTTATATTTAGAATGAAATCAGTTTCTATGGTATCGATGGCTTTTCTCTCATAAATAAATTGTCACTTGGTCAATTTTTACAGAAGAAATGATAGCACATTATGAGGATACACAGAGCCACACCTTCTTTAGCTAATTTATAAATCTCAAACAAAAGGGTTCCATGAAGGAGCACATTAAGGACTTTCAAAAATTGAATATTAGGTAAAATGATATTACAGAGTAGCATTGGATTGATTTCTTCATAGGGACCTTAAAGGATAGCATCTAGCATGAGGTTCAACTTTGGGAACATTATTCATTAGAGAAGGCATTTTGGCTGGCAACAAAAATTGAAAGAAAAATTATGGCAAAAAGCAAGCCTACCACTCACAACTATAAATATAGAAGTGTTGCTACTCATAGCCTTCCACAACCTACAAGGTTTACACCACAACAATTGGAAGAAACATATCAAAAGGGACGTGTTACAGTTTTGATAGAAAATACGCTAAATGTCATAAGTGTGATGAGAAGAAATTAATTTACATAGATTGTGAAGAGGAGGAAGAAAAGGAACAAGAAAACTAAAAAAAAAAGGATATACACCAGGAACCAACCCTAGATAAAGAAGAAATGAATCTGACCATATCTTGTAATGAATTGGCAGGAATTACGACTCCTCAAACTCTCAAGATAGAAGGACATATCAATAAGAAAAATGTAATAGTGTTTATTGATACGGGTAGTACCCATAATTTTATTCATTATAATATAGCCAAGGAATTGAATTGCTTCCTATATCCAGCACCAACGTGTCAAGTGATGGTTGCAAATGGAGGAATTATAAATTTCTCTAGAAAGTGCCACAATACCAAGCTAACCATGGGGGAACATGTATTGAATAGTCTATTTTTTTCTATTCCAATGGGTGGTGTTGATGTTATACTAGGATGCCAATGGTTACAATCCTTGGGGACTATAGGTTTCAATTTTCAAGAACTTTTCTTGAATTTTTTTTGGGGAGGCAAGGAATTTGAATTATGGGGTATTGCAGGAAAAATTGGAAAGATAATCAACTCTAATGTCATGACAAATATTCTGAATAAAGAACAATGAGGCTTAATTGCACAATTATTCTCCCTATAGGTTCAAACATCGAAATTTAATATTCAAAAGTTTGTGGAGGAATGCTTGGTTTGAAAAAAAAATAAAGGCTTCCATGTTTCATGCCTAAATAAGGTTATAGGTGATAACCTCTCATTTCAAACAATATTTCTAGAACTTGACGAGGAAGGAAAAATCATATTTAAAGAATTCATGGAAATAAGAACTCGACAACTATGAAATCAGTCAATTTTAAAGTATCTCATCAAGTGGAAGAACTTACCCACTGAATGTTCCTCAGGGGAGGATGAGAATTTTATACTCAAGAGTTGAGGACAACACTTGTTTGAAGGAGAGGGGCATGTTAGGTCCCTATAATACTAGTGTAGCCCATTATTTTTACTGTTAATGTAGCCCCATTATTGTTATTGTTGTTCCCATGTAGTCCCTATATTGTTATTATTGTTCCCCATAGGTGTAGCCCCATTATTATTATTGTTGTGCCCATGTGGTCCCCATATTCTTATATTGTGACCCCTTATACTCCTATATATAGAAAGTAGGTTTTTTCATTTTAATTATCGGATAATTGTTTGTTTATGTAAAGTAAAGGATGTTTCCCCCTCTAGGTGGTTGATTTCTAAGCCGTTTATCTATCTTTTATTCTAATTTGTGAGTTGGTTTCATAAGAGCCTCTCGGCACAATAAAGTGAAATAAATTATTTTGTAACCATATTTGAATCTAATTAATAAGCTCATAAAAACTTAATACATAAAATAAACTTAGAATACAACAAAATTATTAATAGTGGATAGTCACCCACATTTTACTTTAGATATTATTAACTTTTAAATAGGATTTGTTACAATACCATGGACCAATAACATGTCTTATAAAATACCACATGCCCAAAAACCATAACTCATTTCACAATCAAGATATTTTATGAATATTTTATTTTAATTAAATTTATAACATTATTTTAATTAAATTTAAAAGCAAAAATGTTATAATTAATTTTTAGGTATATCTGAACCCTCTATCCTCACAATTACTAACAATAGTTCATGGATATTCCATAGATATTAAATCAAAGCTTTACTTTTAGACATTTGAAAATTATATAATATAAATAATATTATTCTCGACTAACATAGTTCCATTTTAACTAACGTCCCACCAAGCAATGAGAAGAAGAAAATCTCTCGAGGTGCAAACCTTTCACTCATTTTTTCACTCAAAAATAATTTTGCATCTTGATAGATTTGATCACTCTCAACTCAAATAATTTTGCATGTTGATAGATTTTATCTCTGTTAACTCTTGGTAGATCTGAAGTTAAGATGGATCTATGTTGGTATTATTAATATGGAATTTTATTTTAATTAATATTAAGAAAATTTATAAGGAAATTTGGAATTTTTTTTTGGTAGTTTAGACTAATCCTAATCACCCACGGGTTTCGAACCGATGACCTTACATATGGAGTGCCTTAAGAGTGCACCCCATCACTGATTTCTCTACACCACATAGGCAAGAAAATTTGAATGTTATATTATAAAGAAAAATAAAATTTATTTGAAAATTTGGATTTATTTATTCTTCTATATTTTCGGCACAATTTTTTTTTTTGTTAATTTTACTATAAGATGGAATACATATAAATGGATATAGCATTACATAAACCCTCATCTCTAATAATAACTTCTCATATTCCCAAAAAAAAACTTTTGAATCATACAAACTTCACTTCCATCATGGATGTGGTGAAGATACTTACTGCATGTACATTAGCACCAAAAATTATTAAACATTGTTATGATCAATGAGAGAAACATTTTTGAGAAATACTAAGAATTTTCACCAGTAAGTTCTATTAGAGTATAAATAAACATCACTCTTGAATAATTTTAAATACTTTAACCAACAACAAGCAATACTTCTAAAGAAGTTCTAATATTGTCACGAGTAAGAAGGCATCACTTTTAAGGAAGTGTGAATAAATAACGTTACTGAAGAACTTTGAAGACAATCAGCAAAAATAAGAAATATATTTAAAAATAAGTCTAAAAAATGTTATCATCAATGTTGGTCAAACATAATTTACATAGAACAATATCGTTGAATAACAATGGATGATATACATAGATATGAAGTCTGCAATAATCTATGAAAGGCCCTCCATGACCATTCATCACTTCAACCATAGTCTACCCTAATAGTTGAATTTGGTTCATGGTTCTAGCTTTCATGAATGTGTTGCAATGATCTAAAATCATAGCTACCATGTTTCCAAGAGTTTTGATTCTTTTATTTTGATATGGCTTAGATGTCGACTTATTCATTAACAAGAGTAGATTAACCTTGTACATCAACAATATTTTTGAGGAACTCTACATCAACATTGTTAATCATATTTATCCAACTTAACATAATCAGTAGAGGCTAACTCTTCCAACAACCTATTTTGAATTCGTCCTGCAACAAATAATACCTACCATGATCCATCATGACTGGATGTAAGAAGTGAGGTAAGAATAGTAATATTATATCCAAGACTTAATCTATTGTATATATCTCAAGAGAAATAGGAGCATAAATTAATTTTCCAGCTGAACTATTCTATGCTTTTGTCTCTGCCATCGTTGGGTTCCGAGTTCGAATCTCTTGGCCGCCTCCCAATCCTGTCTCAAATACTCAGAAAACGTTGCGGTAAGGTTGAGGTGCAGGAGTTGAAACGTTTTCATGGCAAAGAAATAGAGAAGTTTCTTCAACTACAACAATTAGACCAAACCTTAGCAAACGATGAAGAAGAATGTGACCACAGTGAGGAGCTCTTAAATGGAGTGATGAAAAGCCTGGAGAAGGAGATTTTTGCGACACGTTGCACTTCTAATCCTGCGATCAACTCCATGGAGAATTCGGTGGCCTCTAACATTTGTAGCAGCCATGAAGGCCAAATCCGAGACAATGATATGTGTTATCTCCTGGAGGATTCAGATAACGAGCTTGGAATTCCCCCGAGCCCTGGTCTGAGCTTGAAGGACGAAGTATGTATATCTTTAAAGGAAACATCTAATGGTTTTTCGGAGAATTGCAATCTTCAATCCCTTGGTGGAAACTAGCACTTTGAGGACGACTTTGAAAGCTATCAGCAATTTGCATTATATGAAAAATTCTCTCATATGCTACAACTTGAGGATTATATGAACAGAGATATTTTAGGGTAGACCATGTTGTTTGAGGGAGATTTTCCTGTGACATGGGAAATATGGCTGTAGCAACAATATCTTTAAGATATAAAAATTTTGTCATTTAAATTGTAGGAAAATATTGCAGAAAGAACTTAAACATTATAGTCTTGCAACATAGTTTTTGCACCAAGAGGCGCAATCTATAGCCCAGTATGACCCTGATGTCAATTATGTCACGTCCTCAAAAAATAATAAATTTTATTTTTTCTAATGTCGGCCAAAGCATTAACCTAATCTTTAATTTTATATAACTTGAATATTTAGATCCATCTAAGCCTAGATCCATCTAACTCTGGATCTATCATGCACCGAGAGGGATCAAATCCCCCGAGGTGCAAACCTATTTTTTGAGTGCAAAACTTGAGAAAAGGTTTGTACCTCGAGAGATTTGATTCCTCTCGGTGCATGATAGATCCAAAGTTAGATGGATCTAGGCTGGTTCCAGTCAGAGGCATCAATGTCACATTTTTTAGATTATTAAAATTTTTGTATATTTTTGAGATGTAAGATGGATCTAGGCTGGTTTCAGTCGTGTGCTGCCAAGGAAAATCTATCAAAGATATAATTAATTTTATCAATAATATGTAATTATATCAAATACTAATATAATCATTTTAAATATGCTAAATATTTCTGAGATTAACTTGGTCATTTTAATTTTAAATTTTCTTAGTTACCTCAGTTCTTTGAGATGATAATTATTGTTAATAACTATAATGATGAAATATTTTTTTTTAATGCAAAGTGACAATAATAGTGTTGAAAGATAGAAAATGTGAATAATAAGAACATACTCATGTTACAATCAATCTCAAACTATTTTCTTCTACTATTCTTATTTCCTCCCTTGTTAGTTTTGTTATCTTTTCATATCGATTATATGAAAAAGAAAATTTAAATCGTAAACAATTTAAATCTTTAGCTCGATCTGTTGTATTAAACATGATACCTTGACTCTCTTGCTCTCCAATATTAATAGCTTAAATTACTATAAGACAAAAATCAATCTACATTGTTAATAACTTTTTGTGCTTACACTAAAATCAATGCATATTGTTAATCCAATCACTTTAAAATTATTGTACCATCATATATCCAATTACATCAAATCATAAATCAACATATACATTGAAATCAATGCATTTAATGCAAGCAATCAAATAAGAGTAGAAAATAACTTCTACATTGAAATCAATGCACCTAATGCAATCAATCAAATAAGATTAGAAACCAACATCTACATTGAAATCAATGCAGTTATTCAAAGCAATCAAATAGGATTAGAAATCACCATCTACACTGAAATCAATGCATTTAGCGCAAAAAATCAAATAGTATTAGGAATAATATACATTGAAATCAATGCATCTAGTGCAAGAAATCAAATGTAATTATAAATCGACGTCTAAATTGAAATCAACACATCCAGTGCAAGCAATCAAATAGTATTAGGAATCATCACCTACACTGAAATCAATGCATCTAGTGCAAGTAATCATATATCATTAGAAATAAATATGTACACTAAAATCGATGCATCTAGTGAAAATAATCAGATAGGATTATAAATCACCATCTCCACTTAAATAAATCCATCTAGTGCAAGAAATATTCTTCCCTCTCTCCACCCTCCATCCATATCTATATCCCCATCCATCTCTTTTTTTTTGTCTCTATCTCACACCCCTAAACACACACGCTCTCGCACTGTATATATATCATTATCTTTATCAATCACCCTCTCTCCCCATCTCTCTCTTATTCCCTCTCTTCCCCTTCTCTCCCTTTCCCCCGCTAATATCTCTCTTTCCTCCTTTTGTCCTCTCTCTCTCTCTCTCTGTCCATCTTCCTTATCACTCGCTCTCTCTCTCTGTAGGAACCAACATCTACGCTGAAATAAATGCATTTACTCAAAGAAATCAAATAGGATTAGAAATCGCCATCTACACTGAAATTAATGCATTTAGTGAAAACAATCAAATAGGATTAGAAATCATCTACATTGAAATTAATTCATCTAGTTCAAGTAATCAAATATAATTATAAATCGACATCTAAATTGAAATAAACACATTCAGTGCAAGAAATCAAATTTTATTAGAAATCACCACCTACACTGAAATCAATGCATCTAGTGCAAGTAATCAAATATCATTAGAAATAAATATCTATGCTAAAATCGATGCATCTAGTGCAAATAATCAAATAGGATTAGAAATCACCATCTCCACTTTTATCAATCCATCTAGTGTGAGAAATATTCCTCCCTCTCTCCACCCTCCATCCATATCTATATCCCCCTCCATCTATTCCTTTTTGTCTCTCTATCTCACCCCCCTAAACAAACGGGCTCTGGTACTCCATATATATCAATCTCCTTTTCAATCACCCCCTCTCCCCATATCTCTCTTCTTCTCTCTCTTCACCTTCCATCTATATCTCTATCTTCCCCTTCTCTCCCTCTCCCCCATTAATATCTCTCTTTCCTCCTTTTGTCCTCTCTCCCTCTCTCTCCATCTTTCTTATCACACACTCTCTCTCTCTCTAGAAACCAACATCTACACTGAAATCAATGCATTTACTCAAATAAATCAAATAGGATTAGAAATCACCATCTACACTGAAATCAATGCATTTAGTGCAAAAAATAAAATAGGATTAGAAATCATCTACATTTAAACCAATTCATCTAGTGCAAGTAATCAAATTTAATTAAAAATCGACATCTAAATTGAAATCAACAAATTCAGTGCAAGCAATCAAATTGTATTAGAAATCACCACCTACACTGAAATCAATGCATCTAGTGCAAGTAATCAAATATCATTAGAAATAAATATCTACACTAAAATCGATGCATATAGTGCAAATAATTAAATAGGATTATAAATCACCATCTCCACTTATATCAATCCATCTAGTGTGAGAAATATTCTTCCCTCTCTCCACCCTCCATCCATATCTATATCCCCCTCCATCTCTTATTTTATGTCTCTCTATCTCACCCCCCTAAACACACACACTCTCGCAATCCATATATATCAATCTCTTTGTCAATCCCCTCCTCTCCCCATCTCTCTCTTCTTCCCTCTCTTCACCTTCCATCTATATCTCTATCTTCCTCCTCTCTCCCTCTCCCCCGCTAATATCTCTCTTTCCTCATTTTTTCCTCTCTACCTCTCTCTATCTTCCCTCCCTCTCTCCTTCTCACTTCTTCTCTCCCCCCTTCTTTCCATACATCTTACTTTGTCTCTTTATCTCACCCCTAAACATACACACTCTCTCTCCATCTCTGCCTTATCACTCTCTCTCTCTATTTCTTCGTAGTTATGTAAACTAATGAACATAAATATTCGTAAATATAAAGCAGATTATGGAGTAAATATGAAAAGAGGTTTTATTTACTTACCATACCTCTACTTTATTTTTATTTTTGTTTATTTACCATACCCCTTTTCTTTACTATGGTATTTGGCCCATAGGCTTGTTATATAATTAGTTTTTTATTTATAATCCTATTTGATATATTGTTATTTATTTACCTTACCTCTTTATACCTCTTTTATATTTATTTATTTACCATACCTCTTTATACCTATTTTATATTTATTTATTTATTTATCATACTTTTTTATACCTATTTTATATTTATTTATTTACCCATGGTATTTGGCCCATGGTATCAATATTAATTTGTCCCATGGTATTCGTCCCATAGGCTTCATCTAAATAAAACCTCTTTTTAAAGTTTTTTTAAATATAAAATGGTTTATGGAATAAATATAAAAAGAATTTTTATTTATTTACTATACATCTAGTTTATATCCTTTTTTATTTATTTACCATAGCTCTGGATTAAGTATAAATTCATTTTACAAATATTTAATTAAAAGAAATATTAAAATATTTTGGATTTTGATTGTTTGTGTTGAATTAACTCTTTTTCTTTGATTTAGGAAATGGTATTGACTTTAGTAAAGAGTAAAGATGTTTAAAATTTTACTTAATTTGGAAATTCAATGTGGTAATTTTTTTTTGTTAAAGGTAAATTTATGATCCATTCAAATTCACATATATAATTTACTATCCATTCAAATTATATAAATAATACATAATTGTATTATAAATTGATATATGTTCTAGCACAATGCAATTTTTATTTTTTTAATTTAAAACTTAAGCTAACATTTTGTGTGAGGACGTGACATACCTGACATCAAGGTCAAAATGGGCTGTAGATGCGCCTCTCGGCGCAAACATCAGGGTCAAATTGGGTTGTAGATGCGCCTCTCGGCGCAATAACTTGAATATTTAGATTATATATAACTTTTTTAACTTAATGGACTAAGATTAATTACTAAAATATAACCATGTATTATTTATATAATTTGAATGGATAGTAAATTATCTCACCCATTTAATAATTTCT
>JAXQQM020077615.1:0-14128 GCA_034641835.2 Pinus albicaulis
CGCGAAGGTGACTTTCTTGGGCTGCTTCTTTGTGTCCTCATTCACTGTCTGCGTACCGAAGGTACTCATATTTGTGCCACTCGTGCCTTCCTGCTGTGTCTCTGCCCCTTCAGTGGATGGAGTTAGCTAATCACTTGGCTATTCACTTACAATGCATGCAACATCATCCTCGATCACCAGGTACAAAAATTCGTACCATACCTCTACAAGGTCCTTCTTCGTGCAGATATGCACATGGTGAAAATATGATTTAAAATCAACGACCTGGTGGTATTAGGAAAGAAATAATTGACGATAGCCTTTGCTTCTAGATAATAACTGTGCGTAGTCTCATCTCAAAACCTACATAAAACAATTTACTCTCCATCACCTATGTTGGATCCTTTGAATGCCACAGTGAGGCAAGCCTCGCAGCGTCACAAAGTTTCAGGTAAATATTGGGGAACTGTGACTCATCGGGCTCCTTCTAGGTCATCATTGCAATTAAGATCATTATCCATGTGTAGTGGAATTTCTTTCCCTCCTCTTGAGATTCTATGTATTCATCCAAGAATTCCTTGCACAAATACCATTCCCAATTGTACACTACGCCTTTGCTCCACTGCGCAGCCAAAGAAGCTACTGGCGTTGTAACTTCTTCTACATGGAACTTCCACATGATCTTTCCTGCCAAAATATGTGTGGCAAAGTGCACTGACCTGTCCGTAATGGATTTAATATAATATCCCCTCGTTCCCTTTGTGAGGCCATAATCCTTCTTCATCTTTTTGGCCAGCTTTTTATCTTGGTATTTTCCCAAAAAACGCTTCAACATGGTCCAATCCTAGACAAGGAAGTGCAGTGATCCTCCTAATCAACATCACATCAATGGTGACTCTCTCCCCCAGCCATAGACTATAATCGTGCACTAGGGTCAGTAGTTAGTGCACAAATTGTATTAATAATATTGCACCCAAAGTGTGGAACACATAACATTTTTAGCAACCCAACATTCTGAATTACTGCCACAAACTAAATTGGCTCTAGCCTTTTCAGTCCCATAGCTTCATAAAATACAAATCACAGATAAATTCTTGGCTCGAATTGAGTATATTTGTTGCAGTCATTGAAATCCCAGTCTTTCATGCGCAACTATGCCACTTTTTCCAACAAATCTGCCTCAACCGATACTTCTTCGGGAAACAAGGGTGTAAATATCTTATAATTCACAGCGTCTAGATCCTTTGTGGGTTTTGCAGCTGTTGGATTACATGGTGAAATATATGGTGGTAACCTAGAGATAGCTTGCGCCTCCTCTACATTAATATGTTCAAGAAATTTGGGCAGAAATTCTTCTTCTTCTTATTCCTCTACCTCGACAAGCTACTTTTTCCTAACTTGTGTTGCTTTAGACTGATGTTCTTTTGGAATTTTATTTTGGGTGATGTTTGGAGCGCTAACTTCTTCTACTTTTTAGATGGTTCTTAGCCTATAGTGGTATGTTTCCTGGGCAACCTCAACCTTGTTACATTGGCTGGTGGGGTAGCCGTCATTGTGTGTCCCAACCCTGCCTTGATCAATGCCTCTTAAAGTGCGTCAAAACTGTAATCTGACATGCAATGGAACACTTGAATCTCTCTCAGGTGAAAAATCACAAGTCGAATACTTAGAGTGCAAAGTGTTCGAATTGGAATGGGGTGCCAGATTTATAGCAAATTTTAAATTCAAACTCCATGATATCCTTCAGATGCACCTCATAAATGTAGATTTGGCAGAAAATCCGCCCAGATATGTTCATTAAATACATCCCTTCGGATCCTTTTAACGACAAGTCCTTGTAAAATCAACTATTCTAGCTCCAGTGGTCATATTCTGGGTGAACTTCGGCAAACCCTCATTTGTGGCGTAGTCCTGTTTCCTTCACCGTAGTTCCCTCCCACCGCACCATGATTCTGCAACCCACACAATACTTATACTGCGATGAAGTCTTCCTTCGACAAAGCAATTTATACTCCCACGCTCTCTTTCAATTTTGTGGAGCATTAAGACTCTTCTCCAACCATATAATCAATGTGAAGCCTCTGGGGTGGAGTTTTACCTATATAGATTTAGCATGTTGCCATTGATATGTCTAGGGAAAAACTCACCATTCAGCTTCTCGAGCTGAACTGTGCCCCCTTCCGAAATATTCCTAACAATGTATGACCCCAAATAGTTCATTTACAGCTTACCCACAAACTTTGCGAACTTGAAAGTCTTATGCTTAATATGCCTGTCATGCCAGAATTTTTCCATGTCCTTTTGCACCTGTTGGTGAAATCCAACGATGAATCGATCTTTCTCCAGCACGAGAAGTTGCTCCAATCTCTCCATAATATTGTTGTCTTCCATATCTGTAATTGTTTCAATTCTAAGACTAGGCACAATGTACTCCATCGACATAATTTCTTCCTATCCATACACCAATATGAACAGAGTTTGACCCTTCCTGTCCATATCATTAATTGTCAACCAGGGCTAGTAAACTATTGAAGTGAAGTGCACCATATGTGCCTAGGTATCTTCTTCCTACTTCGTTGTGCTTAGTGTTTTTCTATTGTTTTTGGTTTTGTGTTTTTATGCTAAGGGGAAAAGAACTAAATTACTAGCAAAGAGAAGTTACTGATCACACTAAAACAGAATAAAATCTACTCTAAACTATGAATGGTACCAAGAACAGAGAATGCTAATCCACATATTGTAAATCTGCTAAGAAAAGTAACTCATAACATTAAACTTAGTCCAATTCATTTCATTAGAGGTATATTGGAACAAATTGAGAAAATGATTAGTTTTGATGTAATGAGGTTCTCTTTAAAACATCACAGAGAAATCTTGTTCATTGTTAGAAATCTGTTGGAACATTTTGAGAAAAATATCATCTATAACATAGTAAAGAATCCTATGCTAAAATAACTTATGACACTAAAATTAACTCAATCTGCAACTCACAATGTTACTATTAAGCCTTATTCAAGGATTAGAGATTTCTTGGAACAAATTGGGAAAAAGACTTGTTTGTAAAATCATGAGAATCTCTTACATAATTGTAGAACAGTCAAAAACTCAGAATAATATAACTAATTCTTGTTCTTATAATAGTGATGTGTTAGAAGAAGTTGAGAACAAGAGCATCTTATAAAATAATGAGGGTCTTTTGAATCTAATTAACAGGACCGAAATGCAATTAACTAACAAGACTGAAATGTAATGAACATAATTGAACTAAAATGCAATTAACTCAAAGTACTACAGCTAGATCTCATTCATGTATTAGTGATATATTGGAACAGCTGATGAGAACAAGATTGACTGTAATATTCGATGTAAGTAAATGACATAAAACATGATGCAAGAGGATAAACTCAGAAAATTGCCTAGGTTAAAAACAAAACAGAGTTAGAAGTCACTTATCTAGAAAATATGCAAAAGCCTTTTCGGATAGTAGGGGCCCTCTACCATCAGATTGGCACACGAATCCTTAACTCCTTAAAGTTGCTTCAGATAATGCATCAAAGTTATAATTCTTTCATTAAAAGAAAACACTTCAGAAACAGAGTATCACAGTCTTTGGAAACTAACAACAAAACATCAACTAACTGTTTCTCGGTTCACCGAGTTATTTTTATAAGCAAATACATAATTGACACTGAGTAGAAATAAGCATAGGCATCTTTTATAATTAAAATTGAACTAGAACTCCTGTTGAGGACTCATATTCTACTGAAGACACCTCAAGAGTCCTTGTCCTTGTAGAAGTCTGCTTCTTGGTTTTGGTTTTGTCCATGTGCATAACCACTGCCAGATTTTTGCTCAACCCTCGTGGAGGACAAGGAATGATGCAGGAGAGTTTTGGAGTCTAACCATATACGTCTTTCCCTTAGATGACACATGTAACCTATTTAAACACAAAGATGGCTATGGAACCTGCGACTAGCTACAGAATGACTGCATCTGTACCTAAGTCTACTCAAAAATCAGTACGACAACAAAACCATAAAAGTATAATAAGTTAGTCATTGCATGTATTCTTAAAGTCATTTTAATCATTCTTATTGATCTTTTAGGCCTATAACTAATAAAGAATAAATGGAATGAAGTGGATTTGGTGAAAATAAAAGACATTTTTAGGGCTCAACATACCCCCACTGCAAAACTTTTGCATGTCCTCATGCAATCAATCCATGTATTCTGAAACTTTAGCCAGGACATCTAACTTCCTTTTTCTACTTTGCTTGGTGTTCAATGGTATCCTAGGCTTCCTTATGACCAATTTGAACCTCAGATTTATAAGTGTCCTGTTCAATTTCTTGTTTTTCTTCTTCAGCTTCTCACTAGCCTTATACAAATTTTCCATTTGCAGAGATAGAGTTGTGTTCATGTCACTCTTCAGTTTGACTTGTTCCCTTAAAATTTCATTTTCATTTTTTATATGCCTATTGAGTACCTCCAATTCATATTTTTCTCTTTTCAGCATTTCAATTGAAGGTTTTTGTGGAATAGGAGTTCTCTCTCTGTTTTTTGAGGCTCTTTTTTCTAATGTTTCAACATAATCATAGATCTGTTGTTGGGCTGGATCCACATCCGGAGTTCCTCTATTAGGATCTTCTTCATACTGGTGCTCAGGGGATGTATCAATTGGTGTCTCTTCATCTTCAATATCTATGATTCCTATTTGCTTAACTCTTGGCTTCTTCAATATGCCTCTAAGCCTATGAATTATTCTCAGTTTAGATGGTCCTTCACCTTTATCTTTAGCATCCTTTCTTGTTACTTTTTCCTTTTTGAGTTGTTTCTTGATTTTGGCCATTTTTTCAGAGATAATTTCATCACTGTCTTCTTGTATTGATTTCTCAGTTCTAATTTCAACAGATTTGGCAACTTTTCCCCTCCTACTCTTTCTTACAAGTTTTTCTTCAGATATATTTTCTTTAGGTTCTTCAAAATGATTTCTCAAGAGGAATTCACCCAAATTGTCTCCTACCTTTTTCAAATGATGCTCAATTAAAATTTTAACTAAACCATGATGATATAAGGTGGTTTCTAAGAACTGAATCCTTTTTTGGACATTATAAGCCATCCTTTTTAGACTATTGAGCAAGAAAAAGGGTAAATTTATCTCTTCATCTAGGAAATTCATCATAAGTCTAATGTGATAAACATATAGGGTGCCAAATATCCCCTCACAAGTTATAAAGTTTTGTAGAATTAGCAACATATTTCGCCATTTTTTCTTCAAGGCTGAACTAGGAATGCCTTTCTTGAATACTGAAATGTCCATACCTGGTGTTTTTAGCATCTGTCTCCAGGCTTCATTGTGAAATTCTTTGTTTTTGAACCATCGTTCACCTTTCCTCGGCAACTCTGTTGCTTCTGCTATGAAGGATTCCATGATAATGAACTTGACATCACCAATTTCGATCTCTAACCTGTTGAATGACCGGGCAAATGACTTGGTGACCTCCTTGTGAAATCCATTGAACTTCTCCAAAAAATTTAGCCATCCAACCTGCTGTAACATCTCTTTAATCTGTGGGTAACCTTCTAGATATTTAGTTCCGACTGGCTTAGACCTTACAATAAGTCCCATGGCTTCTTTTCCTCAGCTTCAATTTACTGCTTTGTTACTGCTCTTCTGTTTGAGGTAAAAATGGCTGGAGAAGGTTGTCTCACCCTAAAAATGACTTCTCTGTTTCTGCAGACAGGTATTGGATACGGAATAAAATGGCATTAAGTGGACACGGGATGAGTGAAATACGGTGAGGGTAAATAATAAGAATGATTGAGTTTGAGAGTTTGTCATGGAGTAAAATACCGCAGAGAAATCTCATGAAGATCTTCAAAATCATCAATGAATGTTTCGGGTTAGTGATGTGACCTAATAGGTCACTTCAAGTACTGACCGTTAACTTCTAATAAATGATGATTTGATATGGAGCGGAATGGAAGGGATTTGTTCAAGGATTGTATGATAGGCTGATCAATTCGAATAATCAAAATAACTTTATGAAACATACATATGACTTAACCATACTATATCTTTCATAATTTTTTATCATAATAATTTCACACATAATTTTACCTTAGCCCTTCTTTTGATTTTTTTTGCTTTAATATGCTGTCTTTCCTTTGAAAATTATTGATCTTTTAGACTCCATAATCCTTTTGATTTTACTTGTTGAAGTAGGTTTGTAGGATCAATTTGCTGCTGAACAAGTGGCTGCTGAATGGTTGACTGCAGAAAAGATGGCTGCAGAATATATGGCTGCAGAATGTCTGGCTGCATAATATACCTGTAAAAAATTTGAGACATGGAATGAAATGATTTGAAATATGGATAGAATGGAGTATGAAATGAAATAAAATGGATCATGAAATATAGTGGAATGAAGCATTAATGAAGTGAAATATGATGGAATGAAATGGATCATAAATGTGGAGTGGGATGAAATATGAAAAGTGAGCCTGCAACTTATGATTTTATGATACTTGATTGCAGGAAAAGAGCAATTTTGAAAAGCTAAAGTGTTAGAAGAATCTGATTTTCACCTTATCCTTTCTGTATAAACATGCTAATCAATGATTAGTTTTCATGTTTATACTTTATTTTTTTTAAATTAATTAATTAATTTATTTTTATGCATCAAATTACAGAAAATAAAATTAAGTTGATGAAGAAGAAGGATTCTTCTTCATTAACTTCACATCACTGTTCTCTTGGAATCTCTTGAAAGTGGCTTATGATACAGTTTCAATCTATGACCATTTACAAGAAAAGTCACCTTATCTTCATCTATTGTCTTGATTTTTATTGCTCCATTGTCAAAAAATTTCACAATTTCATATGGCCCAAGCCAATGTGTTTGGAATTTACCTTGAAAATCTTTGAACTTTGAATCAAACAAGAGGGCCCAGTCACCTTCTTTGAATTTATTTTCCTTAATGTACTTATCATGCCATCTAGTCCTTTGTTGTTGGACTATATTTGTTTTCTGGACTGCATCCTGTCTGATCTCATCCAATTCATTAATTTGCTCCAATCTGTGATTTTGTGCCTCTGTTAGATCAAGTCCTAGCTAGACTGCCATTTTAAAAGTTTGAATTTGAAACTCTATGGGAAACAAGACTTGTTTTCCATAAACAAGTTCATAAGGAGTATGAACTGTTATGCTTCTCTATGTAGTCCTATAGGCCCACAAGGCTTTAGGAAGCCTGTCTGCCCAATCTCTTCTATGTAAATGAACAGTCTTTGTTAGGATCCCTTCAATGACCTTATTGGTAGATTCCACCTGGCCATTTTCTTGTGGATGATAGGGAGTAGATTTTCTGTGTCTGATTTTGTACTTCTCTACCATTTGTTCCACCAACTTTGATGTGAATTGAGCTCCTTGATCTGTAAAAATTTCTCTCGGGATACCAAAATGAGTAAAAATATCCTCAAAAATAAAATTAACTACAGATACTTCAGTAGCAGAAAGTAATGGCTTGGCCTCTACCCATTTGGTAACATAATCAGTGCAAACTAATATATATTTCTTTTGTCTTGATGGAGGACTAATAGGTCCTACAAAATCTAAATCCCATTTCTCAAAAGGTTCAATATGTACCTGAGGCTGCAATGGCATCTCACTTGAAGGAGAAGGTTTCCCTACCCTTTGGCAGCTGTCACACCTTTTGATATACTCTTTAGCATCTTTAAAGAGGGATGGCCAGTAGTATCCTAAATGAAGGATCTTATAAGCTGTCCTTTTATCAGCAAAGTGTCCACCACAAGGTTCATCATGACATGCCTTGAGGATCTCAGGCATCTCATCTTCTCGAACACATATCCTAATAATAAAGTCTGGACCTATTTTGTATAACTCATTAGCAACCCATGAATATTTTTCACTGTCATAAATGATCTTTCTTTTGTCTCTTGCATTCATAATTGAAGGAAATTTCCCTGAAACTAGATAATTGGCAATATCAACAAACCAAGGAGTTTGAGTAGAAATTGCAAAAAGATATTCATCAGGGAATTGATTTTCAACTGGAGTATTGTCTTTAATGTTTTGGAGTCTAGATAGGAAATCAGATACTGTATTTTGTTTTCCAGGCCTATCTAGAATGGTGATGTTAAATTCCTGTAAAAGAAATAACCATCTTATGACTCTGCCATTAGTAATTGATTTGTTCATTAGATATTTAATTGCAGAGTGATCTGTGTGAACAAAAGTTTCATAGCTTATTATATAGTGTTTGAATTTATTTATGGCATGAACAACAGCTAAGAACTCTTTTTCAGTTACAATATAATTTAACTCTGAAGGGGTCAAATTTTTACTTGTATAGTAGATGGCATAGGGAATCAGGTCTTTTTGTCCCAATACAGCTCCCAAAGCTATATCTGAGGCATCTGTTGAAATATGAAAAAGGTAATTTCCAGTTAGGTCCCCTTAAAATAGGTGCTTCAGAGATTTTTGTTTTCAGGGTTTCAAAGGCTAACTGGAAATCAGGATTCCACTTGAATTCACAGTCCTTGGTAAGTAGTTTGAAAAGTGGAGATGTTATCTTGGTGAAGTTTTCTATAAATATTCTGTAATACCCTGTAAATCCTAGAAAACTCCTAACATATTTTTGACAAATTGGAACAGATAAGTTAGAGATGACTTCAAATTTTGACTCATCAACTCTAATCCCATCTAATGTGATGCCCCAAAACAATCCCTTCAGTAAACATCATGAAACACTTCTCATGACTTAGTGAAATATTTTCTTCTTGACATCTTTTTAAAACTTTTTCCAAGTTTGCTAAGGCTTCTTCAAATGTGTTTCCATATACTGTGAAATCATCCATATATACCTCTACACAGTCATGCATTAGATCTGAGAAGATTCCTAGTACTACCCTTTGAAATGTTGCAGGTGCATTACATAGCCCAAATGGAAATACTCGGTAAGCATAGGTACCCTAAGGATAGGTAAATGTGGTTTTGTCTTGATCTTCAAGTGCTACTTGAATTTGATTATAA
Source organism: Pinus albicaulis (assembly GCA_034641835.2). Lineage (NCBI taxonomy): Eukaryota > Viridiplantae > Streptophyta > Pinopsida > Pinales > Pinaceae > Pinus > Pinus albicaulis. The sequence continues at coordinate 9,033 of JAXQQM020077615.1, forward strand.
CCACTAAACCCATCTAAAAATGAGAATTACTTTTTGCCAGCTAATGTATCTAACACCTGATCTATGAAAGGTAGGGGAAAATTATCTTTAAGAGTAGCTTTGTTTAATTCCTGGTAGTCAATACATACCCTCCATTTACCATTTTTCTTTGGCACAATTACCAAAGGAGAAACCCACTGACTATCTGAAATGGGATAAATAAAGTTGACATTTAACAATTTCTGCAATTCTTCTTTAACAATCTCCCTAAGGTTTGGATTCATCCTTCTCCAAGGTTGTCAGATTGGTTTATAATTTTCCTCTATGTAGATGTGATGAGTGCAAGTCTTAGGGCTTATCCCTTTCGTGTCAGTGTACTCCCATGCATATGCAGAAGAATGTCTATGTAATATTTTGCCTAGCTTTTCTTGTTAAAATTTCTCTAGGTTCTTGTTTATGTTTAAAGTTTTACCTGGAAATATCTCAATTGTAGAGCTGCCAAATTTATCCATGAAGTAAAGAGACATCTGTCTTGATGATAAAAACTCAATGTTGGATTCTTCTTGAAATTGTTCATGTTTGTATTCTAAAGAGGATTCAAAATTTTCTAAGGTATTTAGAATCTGGCTATCTTCACTAATTTCTGAAATTGTGAAGAGAGGTTGTATGTCTTCTTCATCCTCAATCCATTTAGTATCATCTAAATCAGTAATTGTTCTTGCTGGAGGATACAAGGTAAATTTCTTGGTTGAACTACCATCAGAGATGTACATATCACCGGATCTACAGCTAATGAAAGCATTAGCTGTAGCTAACCAAGGTCTTCATAATATAATAGGATGTCCTCCTAGATTATTTTTAGGAGTTAGGATCATAAAATCCACAGGGTACTCCCAAGAATCTAAGGACACTGGAATGTCTTCTATTACCCCATTAGGTTTAATCACAGATCTATCTGCTAATTGTAATAATGTGGGTGTAAAAAGAAGATTAGGAAGTTTTAGTTTATCCATGATTTGTCTACTCATGATATTGATTGCTGCTCCTAAATCAATAAGTGTGTGTTGGATCTCAGTTCCATTGATGTGTATTTTAACAACTGGATTTCCTGGGTCTAGATACTTTGGAATAACAATCTTACCCATCATGATGTCTGCTATTTTTCGTGCCAGTTGAATTTTCTTTGTCTCTTTTATTCTTTTTCTTGTTTTTTTCATGCTCAACTCCTTTATTGTCTTTGCTAAGATTGGAATTTCCTTGATAGCTTGTAATAATGGGATATTAATGCAAACATTCCTTAGCTCATCTAGGAAATCATAATTAGGCACCATAATTTGTTTCTCTACACCATTATCAATTTATAATCTTTCTGGAAAGGGAGGTGTAGAGGTGAAAGTTGATGGCTGCTCTAATATAGGAGTTGAAATTAGTGGTTGTTTTTGTTTTGATTTTTCAATATTTGGGTCTTGAAAAGATGTGCTGTCTTCAAGACTTTTATTGACCCATAGAGAATCTTCCTCAGAGTTGTTTTGCTCTTGTATGATTACAGAAGGTTTCTTGTTTTAAAGTATTCTTCCAGACCTAAGTTGAACATCATTAAGTTCTAAATGAGTAATCAAATAGGTTGAGAACTGTTGGCCTTCTATCATGTATGTGTTCTGAGGATTTTTATTGTTGGGGTTTGGTATAGGTTGGGCAGGCAACTGATTTTCTTTCTGAGGGAATGGTAATGGAAGTGGTGGATTTTTATGTTGTGGATTTTGTTGAGGAGGGAAATTTGGATATGGTGGATATTGATAATACTGAGAGTATCTTCAATAGGGATGTTGTGCTCCTTGTGCCCAAGTTTGAGATTGATTTTGGATTGGGGCCAAGGTTGCTGCCAAGAATTCCAATTTGGTGGTGGTTGATTATACATCTGATCATTGAATCATTATATTTGAGGTCCTTGCCAAGGCCTCCTAGAGAAAAAATTAAGAGATTCTGTGGAATTTGTAGGGGTTTCTTCTTGAAAGACAGCTTTAAGACTAGGAAGTGAAGGACAACTCTTGGTCTCATGTTTCTTTGAAAAAATTACAGAAGTCTCTACTATTTTTGCATCCAAAGGGCACTCTCTCAAGGCATGTTTCTTGGGAAAAAAGATTGCTAAGGCATCAGATTCAGCTTTTTGCTTGTTTTGTAACTTAAGGGTGTCTATTTGTTCACTAAGACTCCCTAAAATGTCAGATTTGAATTCATTAAGCATATGTCCTATTTCTGCCCTACTTAATGTCCTAGAAGCAGACTTACTTGCCCTTGCAAGAGCAGGGTCTCTTGGTCCTTTTAAATTTTTATATTTCCCTCTTGAAAGGTTGATACATAATTCAACTATTTCAGGTAATGTAAGTTGAGATATATCTCCTTTTCCCATCATATTAAGGATATCTAGCCATTCATCCCTAATTGTCTTCAACAAGAGAGCTTTCAAAGTATCTTGGTCTAAGCTTTCCATTTTTGCTCTCTTGATGTTATAGTTAAATATTTCCAACAAATCTTCCAGATTTTCATCCTCTTTTTGTACCATTTTAAACACTTCCTCATTATGGTTGATTGACATACAATAATCCAAATACCTCTCTAGAAATGCTTGTTTCATGTCTTCCCATGTCCTAATAGAACAACTGATTAAACTCATAAACCATTTTAATGCCGCTCCTTTCAATTTTGAAGGGAATAGTTTGAGTTTTTGGGCATCTTGTAAGTAATCATAGGTTCTACATAGGACTTCAAATTCAAATAGGAAGGTTTCAGGATCTTCACTTTTGAGTCCATAAAAGTTTGGAAGGACAGAGGGTGAAATATTTTTCATAGTTGCATTAGTTTCTTCATCTACTATAGGAAACCCAAAAGAGCTTCCCATTTCCCTTCTACCTCTTCCTCTGCCTCCTTCTTCACCTCTACCTCCTTCTCCTTCTGCACCTATACTTCCTTCTCCTCTACCTCTACCTCTACCTCCTCCAAATAGTGTATGTTCTCCATTAAAGACTCCTCCTCCCCCTTCTTCTGCCATGGTTGATTCTTCTGTGGAAGTGAAAAAGTTTATTTCTCCAGCAGGGGTCCTTGAATCTTCTTCTAAGACAGGTTTAGTGGATGAAGTGGAAGGTCTCTCTGATGGAATATCTAATCTTAAGTCTTCTGGAAGTCTATGATCAGTATAGTATGGAATGTAGGTTTGAGTTGGAGATGTGCTGCCTCTTGGTTTTGGTGGAACAAGTGGTGTTATAGGAATCAAGCTTATGCTTCTTATAAATCTACCCCTTGAGTCTCTTTCTCTACGCATATCATTGTTTTTGGGGAGTAAGAAATAAGGCTACCTAGTTACACTTCCCCGGCAACGACGCCAAAATGTCTAGTCAGCTTAGTGTTCCTAAATTGATGTCATAAATTGTCAACCAGGGCTAGTAAACTGTTGAAGTGAAGTGCACCATATGTGCCTAGGTATCTTCTTCCTACTTTGTTGTGCTTAGTGTTTTTCCAATGTTTTTGGTTTTGTGTTTTTATGCTAAGGGAAAAAGAACTAAATTACTAGTAAAGAGAAGTTACTGATCACACTAAAACAGAATAAAATCTACTCTAAACTATGAATGGTACCAAAAACAGAGAATGCTAGTCCACAGATTGTAAAACTGCTAAGAAAAATAACTCATAACATTAAACTTAGTCCAATTCATTTCATTAGAGGTATATTGGAACAAATTGAGAAAATGATTAGTTTTGATGTAATGAGGTTCTCTTTAAAACATCACAGAGAAATCTTTTTCATTGTTAGAAATCTGTTGGAACATTTTGAGAAAAATATCATCTGTAACATAGTAAACAATCCTATGCTAAAATAACTTATGACACTAAAATTAACTCAATCTGCAACTCACAATGTTACTATTAAGCCTTATTCAAGGATTAGAGATTTCTTGGAACAACTTGGGAAAAAGACTTGTTTGTAAAATCATGAGAATCTCTTACATAATTGCAGAACAGTAAAAAACTCAGAATAATATAACTAATTCTTGTTATTATAATAGTGATGTGTTAGAAGATGTTCAGAACAAGAGAAGCTTATAAAATAATGAGGGTCTTTTGAATCTAATTAACAGGACTGAAATGCAATTAACTAATAAGACTGAAATGCAATGAACATAACTGAACTAAAATGCAATTAACTCAAAGTACTACAGCTAGATCTCATTCACGTATTAGTGATATATTGGAACAACTCATGAGAACAAGACTGACTGTAATATTTGATGTAAGTAAATGACATAAAACATGATGCAAGAGGATAAACTCATAAAATTGCCTAAGTTAAAAACAAAACAGAGTTAGAAGTCACTTATCTAGAAAATATGCAAAAGCCTTTTTGGATAGTAGGGGCCCTCTACCATCAGATTGGCACACGAATCCTTAACTCCTTAAATTTGCTTCAGATCATGCATCAAAGTTATACTTCTTTCATTAAAAGAAAACGCTTCAGAAACAGAGTATCACAGTCTTTGGAAACTAACAACAAAACATCAACTAACTATTTCTCGGTTCACCGAGTTATTTCTATAAGAAAATACATAATTGACACTGAGTAGAAATAGGCATAGGTGTATTTTATAATTAAAATCGAACTAGAAATCCTATTGAGGACTCGTATTCTGCTGAAGACACCTCAAGAGTCCTTGTCCTTGTAGAATTCTGCTTCTTGGTTTTGGTTTTGTCCACGTGCATAACCACTGCCAGATTTTTGCTCAGCCCTCGTGGAGGACAAGGAATGATGCAGGAGAGTTTTGGAGTCTAACCATATATGGCTTTCCCTTAGATGAAACCTGTAACTTGTTTGAACACAAAGATGGCTACGAAACCTGCGACTAGCTACAGAATGACTGCATTATGTAGCTAAGTCTGCTCAAAAATCAGTACGACAACAAAACCATAAAAGTATAATAAGTATGTCATTGCATGTATTCTTAAAGTGATTTTAATCATTCTTATTGATATTTTAGGCCTATAATTGATAAAGGATAAATGGAATGAAGTGGATTTGGTGAAAAGAAAAGACATTTTTAGGGCTCAACATCCCCCTTCTTGTACTT
>JAXQQM020078703.1:0-16490 GCA_034641835.2 Pinus albicaulis
TAACAGATTTTTATGGGTGGCTAACACGAAGGGCCGAGAAAAATTTGCGTAATAAGGAGGGTTTTCTATTGTTGAAAGACTAAACCAATCTGTTAGGCGGCTAATTTTTTTTTAAGGAACAAATTATAGGGTTAATAACCCTGTTGACTGAATCTGGGTACGTATGTTGCTTTGCTGCTAATATGTGCATTGTGAGGCTGAGACTGTTGTGGAAGAGAAGGTCAAACATTCAGGTACCTGGGAGCCTTGAATCTGAAGATTACAGTGTTGGGGTCTCACATTATATTGCCTGAAATGACGAAGTCTGTGTGCTAAATTCACATCAGGTTCCTCTATTCTCATAACTTGCTATGAATCCCTGTGTCTAGGCTAGGGACCATGTGCTTGTCATCTTTATGATGTGCTAAGGTGACAAGGTGCCTTAGACGTGCTGTCATAAAGGACCTTGTACAACAGAAGGTGGGCACACTTGGCAATTCATGATTAGATCATTAGTAAGTATTCTGATAAGGGCAGCAGGACTGGAGATATCTAAAATTGGTAAGCTGATAGAATGGCGGCATATGCTGCTGTATTAAGGAGCCGTTGGCGCAAAGGGCAGTCCATGTTTTGACAAGGTATGTATCAAATACCTACTATGGATTGCACACCTTTCTGTTGCAAAGAAGATATTATTCCGGGCATGCAGATAAAATCTGTAGATTCAGAAATTGTCTAGCTAGTATTGTCTAAGCAACAAGGTAACATATTAGAATGTCATAGAAGGCCTAATGGCCTGGGAGTTTTGTGTACTCTGAACTGAATGATGCCCCAATTGAGGGTCTCCTATGTGTAAAGGAAGCTAGAAAAGCTCTATCCCTAAGTGGCCCAGATCTGTGCATAAACAAAGGAACACATGTAACATGTATTGATGACTTGAGGGGCAGTACAATGCCTCATCTAACAGTACTATGATGCTATCACAGTTGACTAGTGACAATGGTTGTGAACCAGCATATACCTGAAGTTAATCTATTGGCAGTGACCTTAGAAAGTGCCTTGTCCAGATTTATCCTGTTGGATGATTGAGGCAGAAACATTGATGAGCAGGAGTACCCTTATGACTGTGCTGGATCTGCATGGATTGACATAAAGAAAGAACAACTTTGTGATTGGAACAATTGGATGATTGGTTCCTCAATCTGTGCAATTTAAGAAACAAATTGCAGATTTGAGATCCGAAGATTTGAAGCCCTAGATTAGTCAACTATTAATTGTAGTTGGGCAGATATGAAAATAAGAAGTAGTGCAGAATTATGAGAGAAGGAATCATGATTGGATTCCTAGTTCTGTGGGTTGCAGTAAAGAAAATCTTAGAGGGCTGGTTGAGGAAGCTACGACAGATTTCCACAGAACATCAGGTAATTGCTGTAAGCTTAAAATCTTCAGTACTGTTAATGATGAAGAAAACAATGATGCAAGTTCTGCAACCGCCATTTTGAGAAGCTAAATCTGTGATTCTATGTCACTGTCATTATGACAGTGACATAGACAGACACCCATGTTTATGAGATTCATAATAGCAGTAAGCTTTTGACAGTATCAGTCTTACATTATAGCGTAATGATAAATTTGAAGTGTGAACTGGGAAGTTTTTGCAGCCCTCAGTCACGTTGTTGGAGTCTTGAACCATGATCAACAAAGCCTGTTTAGATAGCTTTGACTGTGGGAGAATAAGACCCCTTTTCCAAGTTGCTGTCTGTGATGCTCTCATTTAAAATAGATGTCTTCTCTCTCTCGAGAAGTTGGCATTAAGAGGGAGAATTCATCTGTATATGCTCCTGAGCTAATATCATTGTTGAATGAAAGAAGATCCTCATGGCTCAAAGACATATGGCTTCAGAGGGGGAAAATTCTGGAAGAAATCCGAGAAGCCATATAAATACTAGGGGTATCTAGCTGCCATGAGTACAATATGAGCCTAGATCATTTGAAGAAACTGTAAAGCATCAAAGTCTGCAAGGATGCGAGGGTGATGTCTAGGATATGGTTCCTAGACCACAGATCAAAGTTGTTGTCACCTCGATATAAGATCAAGCATGGATTTGATGGGAAAATGTGTTGCCTGAAGGCACTGATTACTATTGCACCTATAATCTATTATTTCCATTGCTGCTACGCAAGGATGGAATCTTCATCAGATGGATGTAAAGACCGTTTTTTGTGGCATGGTGCGATAAAGGAAGAGGTGTATGTAGAGCAACCTTTGGGGTTTGAAATCCAGGATCGGGACACCCATGTCTGCAGGTTGAAGAAAGCCCTCTATGGGTTGAAGCAAGCACCCAGAGCTTGGTGCGAGAGGATAGATAGCTACCTGATGAAGCTGGGCTTCACTCGTAGTAATGTTGATCCGAACCTTTACTTCAAGGTTGATAGAGAGAAGCCTCTCATTCTGGTGCTGTATGTGGACGACCTCTTCCTGACAGGTGCTGACCCTCTCATTCATCAGTGTAAGAGGGATCTCGCTGCTGAGTTCGAGATGAAAGACCTAGGACTGATGCCTAGGCCCAGAGGTCTGGCAGAGACCTGGCGAGATTTTCCTTTTTCGAGGAAAATACATTATGAAGCTTCTGGTATGGTGGAATATAAGTTCGTGTCAACACCGATGGAACTCAACTTTAAGAAGTTGAGTGGCAGTGCTACTGGGCCTGTATTAGCAAATCTTACTGAGTATCGTCAACTCATAGGGGCTCTGTTTTTCTTAGTGAACACTCATCCGGATGTATGTTGTGCCGTGAACACTTTGAGTCAACACATGGTTGATCATAACATTCACTGGGTTGGTGCCAAGAAACTCTTGAGATATCTCTGTGGCATGATAGACCATGGGTTGAGATACACTGCCGGGAGCATGACACTCCTTGGATATACTGATGCCGATTGGGCTGGCAGTGTGGTGGATCGCAAGAGCACATCTGGATGCTGCGTCACACGTAGATCTGCTTTGGGCAGAAAACGGAAGTCGGTAGCCTTGAGAACCGTTGGGGTCGAATACATTGCAGCATGTATGACCCGTTGTGAAGTCACTTGGTTGCGAAAGCTCTTCAGTGAGTTGTTCGAGCATGTGCTAGATGCCACCGTTATCCTTTGTGATAACTAGAGGGGGATTCATTTGTCATAGAATCTCGGGTTCCACGATTGATCCAAGCATGTTGATGGCTGGTACCACTTTATCTGGGATATGGTACAGCGAGGCCCCGTAAGGCTTGATCATATAGGAACTGATGAGCAGGTCACAAATATTCTCACAATGCCCTTGGGGAAGGTCATGTTCCTAACCTTCCGTGAGAATCTTGGAATCATGGAACGACCCTATTCTGAGGGTCCCGTTGGACAATGAGCTCTGGGAGCTCCAAGGGGGTTTTGGGGATAGCCTTGATGCTATAAGCAACCACAGGGCTAGGCTTGCCGAACCTAGTTGGTGTGCTTCTACCTCACTGTGATGATGTTGAGATGGTTTACCTCTCTCTACTCTGTGCCCCGTATGCATCCTACCCATGGAATTTCGGACTCATGGGAAGTACCTCTCATTTGGCCAATGAGGCAGGAAATGTGAATAGAGACCATAGCAAGACTGATGGACGCATCGAAGATTGTCGTACTCTTTATGTCTAGGATGGCACGTGTCCAACCACTTGATATGGGATCAAGTTTAGCGAGGTTTTGGACTTCCAACTGACTTCGGGTCAGTGAAACTAACTTCGGGTTAGTATATGACTCTCTTGAGTCCTAGTGAGGTTTCGGACCTCCAACTGACCTCTGGTTAGGTTAACCAACTTCGGGTTGGTATGAGTCTCTTTGTGAGTCCTATAGAGGTTTCGTACCTTTGGGCTGTGTTGTTGCACAGATTGTCCAGGCACCGCGACAACGGCTCAGATTGGGGGCTGTCACCTTTATCCCCAATCTCTCTATTTAAGCTGTCTCCTTGCAAGCTAAGGGAGGTAGACCCTATTAGAAATGAAGAGGAAGAATCCAGAAGACACAGCTAAAACATCCAAATACTTGATAAAATGAACGAGATTCCACAGATCTAAATTAGATTTCACGTTTAAGACCAGTGCCTCATGGAGTCAAACAAAATCCCGCTATGCAATTATAAACAAGTGACGATTAACTGCTGCTTGTTAAAACACGATTGCTCACAATGATATTTAATTAAAAAACGCCACAACCATGAATAACTTGAACTCACAATAATATGAGAATGCCAGATACTTGAAAGATTTCCGAAAACAAAAAGATTCCAATTATAACCTAGATCAAAAATCAAAATGTTCCACCGTCAAGCATTAAAATAAAAAATTTAGGCTTATTTGACCATAGGACTTGAAAATTTTTTAGAATTTATTTATTTATTTTTAATTATTATTATTATTTTATTTTTTATTTTTTATCTAAAATCCTAAAATTAAAATCAAACTAAATTGAAACTAAGGTTAAATTAAAATTCAATATCTAAAATTTAAAATCTAAATTTAAAGCTAAAGTTAGACTAAATCAAATCTAAACTAAAACCCAAGTTAGATCCTTAAAACAAACTAAATTAAATTTATTAAAATCTAAAAGAACTTTAAAACAAAAATCTAATTAAAACTAAAACTACGACTAGTCACTACCTTTCAACTATTCATTAAAACTAAATTAAAGTCCTGAACCTATGCTAATGAAATAAAACAAGAAAAATGAAAATTCAAATCTACGCTTAAGATTAAGCCTACATAAACAAATAAAATCGAAACTACAATCCTAACCCTACGCTACCACAACGCATTAAAACCTAAGATGAAATCGATCAAAAATAAAAATGTCCGCGTGAAAAAATCTAACGCAATTTTGTGTTTCTTTGTGCTTTTGGTTTATCGTTTGTGTTATTACTTGTAGGTCGGACATGAGGAATGGATCGACTGCTAGCGTGGGTAGAGAGATGATGCTGGACGACGGGATCGATTGGTTCAACGCAGAATGTGAAGGGAAAGCGGTGTAAGATAAGAGATCGAAGCTCGATGTAGTGTAGAGATGAAGTTCGGAGGGCCAGGGTTCAAGTGATGGATGTGAAGAAATGCAGCGGATGGATGTGCAGTGTTTGAAAAAAAATACAAGACGGCAAAGAATAGAGGGTTAACGCAGGGTAAATGCAGCAATGAAGAGATGGTGAGGGCGAATATGAATAGATGAATGTTTTGATAGAGTGGAGAAAGGAAGGATGGGCAGAAACGCGATTTGAAAATGCAGATGGCTGGGCAGTGGACTTTCAATGCAGAGAAAAGAATGAGGGCACGAATAGGAGAGAAATCAATGGCAAAGAAAAAAACGGATTGATTCAGATAAGAGACAGCGTTGGGGACAGAGAGGCTGGGAAATGAAAGGACGCCAGAAACAGATCAAACATCAGTAAAACCCAGTACTTTTAAATTTCTCTTTCCGAATTAAAAGAATTCTGCCTGCAAACTCAGATTTATTATGCCCCTTAAATCAAATATCGCCCAGATTTGTCCACAGTTGTAATTTGAGGCCAGATCTGCCTCAGATCTTTAAAAAAAAATTACGATTTGAACCTTGAATTTGCAAGACCAGCCAGATTTGAAGATACACACGAAGAAACGATTAAACCCTTACAGTCCTAAAAGAAAATTTACAAATTTACAACTAGTTTACAAATTTAAGACCCTCATGGTCAGATCTGAATCTATTTTAGCACAGTTTAGAAATTAATTTTTTTTAAATGAGAGGCACAAGCCTTTGAAACCCTGCAAAATCACAAATATCGTAAGATAGACCTGGAATTTAACAAATAAAGAGCTTATCAGATTTATGTTTATTGAGAGTCGGCTGGTCCAACCGAAGACTTCCCCAGACGCTCAATCTTAAGAAAAATAATTCCCTGCACACTTAGATCCGGATCTTAGATCGATAGAGATTTAAGAAAACAACATGAGACCTTTGCAAAAAAAAATCAGAATGTTATTTTATAAACCCAGAAAACTGCACAAGATACCTGTATGTAGATTAATCCATGAAGGCCATCAACCATAAAATACAAGAAACAAAGTAGCAGAGTTTAGAGACAATTCACCACATAGATCCGAGAAGGAACATCCAGATTTGTAACCCCAAAGTCTTTATGCTTTATTCCTCAAAAATACATAAGTGGTTTTAAGAACAGTGCACTTAACAAGAGGATTATGTACTCAAGAATGACAAAGACCTCTAAATTTATAGGACAAAATCTCCAATGGCTAGTTTGGATGATCCTCGTCAAAATAATCTCAACCGTCCAAAAGATTTAATTATCTTTTAATCCGGAGCGTTGAAATTAAAATTTTGGAGAAAAAACGAATTTATCATTTACTTCAATTTTAGTTAACTCAAAAATATTATTTTTGAGTTAATTACCCCAAAATCTTGACTTTGATTTAACCACCAAGGCCCAAGGGTCCAAAATTTCTTAAAATTCTCAATATTCCCTTGTCCCGGGGCTTTCAAAATCATTTTCCAAGGACCCACAAATTTTGCCTTTAAAGATTAATCCAACTTAGACCCTAAATTAATTAAATATCTCTGGGAAGTTTAAGATTTTATTAATTAATTGACCATAAAATGAATTAATCACTCAAGAGGGATTATAATTATTTTTTCAACCCTCTTTTACATGAGATAATACATTTACATATATGAAAGGGGAAACCCATTCGTATAGACCCTCAAATAAATACCCACTCGCGACTCAAAATATGATCTAGTAGACCAAGTAGTTCAAACTACTTTTACAAGGACTGAGCAGAACACCAGGACTCACTTAGTATGCCGATACTTTGAGGATAAATCCACCCTAGCTTTGGGGTGAGGTCGGAGGAAAAACTCGTCGATCGCGACGTGAATCGTTGAGACAAAACCTCCTAGGATGGAAGTCATCAACAACATACTAGGCTTACCTAGGTTGTTACATACATTGACTGTCTTACTTAGATCATTTACATCATAACATGCAGAATGGGTTTACATCATTTATAACAAAATGTCGTCTGCCGATGAAGTCTGGATGACATGAGCCTCGAACATGATAAGTCCCATTTGAAAAAATGGGGGTGTACTGCTATGGGGTCGTTGACAAAGTGTGGTCAACAGGCTGAATCTGTCAGCCAGGTATGATGTCTTTGTAACTGACCCACTTCTGTTCTGAAATAAAGAGGCCAGCAAAGCAAGTTACGGTGGGATGACGCACGATGTTTGGATTGCACTAGTGGACGGAGTTCTCCCTAGTTGAGAGGGAGTGTTAAAATTGGACAACTAGGTCCAAACTCCGGGTTCTGCTGCTCAGATAGCGATCCCAATATTTTTATTGGATTCCTCTTTCGGAGAGGTGTAAGATTGATCTAAAGATCATCTCGATCGGATGAGCAGAACATGGACTTTGAATTTATTCCACTTATGTGCTAGGTCGGCCTGGAATATAATATAGACTTAAATGTCTTAAAGAGCGTGTCACACACCCCCAAAGATGCCTATATAATGGAGAGACTTGGAGTTCATTATACACAATGTGTGGAGGATTTTCTTCTCTCTTGATGGCGTTGGAGCTGCGTTCTTGGTGCTGCGTATTTGTGGAGTATTCTCTGTTTGGGTTGTACTGGGGTTATGTGTGACATGCTTGGCTGAATGACCTATTGGGGACTTTGCTGGTAGAAGCATCCTGCTGATCGCCGTAACGCCACCATTCATCATCTCTGTTTTGGCTTGTCTTCTATTGATCTATTAGTATGTTCTATCTGCTTCAGTATTGTGCCCTAATCTGAAATGGCATAGAACATGTTCAAAAATTAACACGTGTTGTACTGCTTCTTGGTGAATCTGCGGAGTTCTTGACGTAAGATTGCCCACATGTTGTCCCAGTCGAGAAGGTCCGCTCTGCCCAAGGCACTTTGGACAAAGTTTTCCCACTCTTTTGTGACCGCATTAAGTCTAATCCTTACCATCACATCATCCTCCACCTTTGCTCCCTTGGCAGACAACTGATCTCGTCTGTAATCTGAAGAGGAAGGGCTCTATTTCTTCTCCCCTGGTCATCATAAATGACCGCAACTGATTCTCCAGAAGCATCTTCTTCTGGACGAGCTTCCCCTCATATAGGGCTGTCAAGGCCTTTCACATCTCATGGGCCGTTTTCTTTTCGGCTATGTGTGGAACTATATGATCCTTAACCCCATCCATTATGAAGCACTTGGCATGTACCGCAACCTCATCGTGGTTCGCTAGGAGAACAACATCGGTTGGCGTGGCCAGAACTTTTTTTGCATGGTCCCTTAGACCGTATGCCTCCATGACTACCAGGATTCTAGCTTTCCAGGCTGCAAAGTTGGACAGACCGTCCAGCCTATCCTGATCATGTAGTCCGTGAGGTGCCATCTACTCAGCAAATTTGTCGGAACTCCTCTCTCTGCTAGAGATTGAGATCTAGGGTCCTTGGCGAAACATGCACCCTCTGCTCTCTCTGACAACTGATTTCCTCTCTTGGAAATCCACCAAATCAACAACGAAACAAATCCCTTCGATCCACTGATCGATCTGCAGATTTATTTGGCCAAAAACCCTCTGAGAAGCTGATCTCCACCCGCTCTTTGTCACTAGAGCTTAGGCTAAGTTTTGAATCTTCAGGAATTTAACCCCACCAATACCTTCTGAAGTTCTGCAACTCTGCTTCTGGCACTTATGAATCAGAGAGCTTCAGATCTGTGTCACCCTACCTGGCCTCTGCGTGAGCAGACACTCCTAGCGCTGCCTCTGCATAGTAAGTACGTGTGCCTGCGTGGAGACAGCGTAGGACTACGTCACCTTGACCTTTGCGTGGCTCTGCTCCCTCTAAAACTGCATTGCCCCTTCATATCTGGCTTTTTGCTGCTGCTGTTGCTCTCTCTGCAGCAAGATAATTCAGTCTTTTGCTAGTGACCCTATGTAATATTCCCAATTAGCGATAGCTAATTGGAAATATTAATTTTGATCAATTTTGCCTTCTATAATTAAAATATAAATAAAAGTGAGTAGGAGGGGAATATAACTCACTTTAAAATAAAGTACACTCCCTAGTAGACTCAACGTTGTAACTTAAGTGGGCCAAAGGAGGCCAAGAGAACACGTAGAGGGGGGGACCCACTTAGACCACGTGGGCATAGACAACGCAGTTGAGTTGGCAACGTGGGCCAAATGGAGGCTACGTTGGAGATGGTGGGGCCTAGGGTTGAGAGAGGCCCATCGTTATAAGAGGGAGGGGAGCCTCCTCATTTCCTCATTCGAGTTTATGCACATTGAGCTTGTCACTTCGACTTTGAGCACACTAGCTGTTTAGCTTGTCTGCAACACTGTTTAGTGCATTGAGTGTCTCCGTTCGGAGATCTCACCCTCAGCCCCGGGAGACTTTGAGTGCTTGCTCGGGTGAGGCATTCCCATCAGTTTTTTGCAGGAGGATCGAGTTGTGGTATTTGTGGAGGAGCATTGCATCTATAGACTGCGCAGTCTTGAGAGGGAGGACACAATCCATATTGTGGGAGCTCCGGTGTGGCATTCTTTCAGAGGATTTTGGTCAGGAGATTGAGCAAGGGACCAGCCCTTGCCTATTGGAGACTTTTGGTTGAGCGGGAGGTCATATTTTGGAGGATTCCATTTAGTCTCAGCATGGCCCTTGGGAGGATAGCGTAGATCCTCAAGGGAGGTATTTCTGGAGGTCATCCATTCCAGAAACGCTCTCTGGGCTTTTTTGGGTATTGTGAGTAGAGGCGGATTCCAGAGTTTCAGCTCATTCCGAGTAGGGGAGCAGCGCCAACTACTCATTTTGTTCTAGCAGCAGCAGCAGCACGACAGTTTTCCAGCAGCTTGGACGCAGAGCATAGAGCAGCGATTCCTTTGATATTCTGAGAGTATTTCTACACTTGCCTGGTGCAAGTCGAGGTGCCATCACTCTGATCACCTCTTGTACTCATTTCCATTTCTCAGTATAATAAAATGACTCAGTATTCTCTATATTTCAGGTGTATTTGTTTCATATATTGTTTCTAGCATTTCATGTACTGTTGTATGCTCCGTATCACTGCCTATTTTCCCTTTGAGACATTCCAGTGGCTATCCCATCTGTTGTGTTTTTCCCATATTCTATGGACAGAGTCTAGTGAGGGCCAGGTAGCCTCCAGATCTCACCCTCTGTTCAGAGGTGAAATATCTAGTAAACGCCCCTCCAGTCCATCTCTGGTTTAGAGTTGACTGTGTTTGAGAGATATCCCTGAAAGGGGATATTACAGTGGTATCAGAGCTCATAGATCTGGCTCGGCTTGTGGAGCTAGTTGTCTATGACACCGGGGGAAAAGCCGTATATTTGCTACAGAGGTAGGACCGTAGGAGGTACCGTGACAGAGAGCGTAGGTTGCAAATCACCTACGGAGAGGGTTACTACGTTCCAGTGGTGGACATAGAATAGGAGGAACTAGTGGTGGACATAGAACAGGAGGAACTAGTGGTGGACGCAGAACAGGATCCAGTAGTAGACGTAGAACAGGAGGAGCCAATGGCAGATGATAGTGATGCAAAGAGGTTTGGGGAAACACTCCTCAAGTCAGTCCAGGATCAGTCGAGGCAGATTGAGGTGATGGGGCAGAGATTCACTGCTGTAGAGGCTAGACAGTGTGAAACCCCAAGGGGTTTTCAGATTGGCTGTGGGATTAGGCACATCCCACCATTTGCAGGAGCATGATGCCACTCAGCACATGGCATCACATGCACCCACACGTTCCACTATGCCCACGTTTCTGGGTGCAGACACAGGGGCAAGAGCATAGCAGGAGCCAAAGCCTGGCCACATGGGTGATTATTTTGCCGAGTATCAGGCATATGGGCAAGAGTTCAGGGATGCCATTTCATTCAGAGATTTTGTTCAGCTCCAGCGGGACAGTAGACCTCGCGACCATCATAGAGGGCACCGGCATTATCACGAGGGAGACACTCAGCGGACAGTGAGCAGGTTCCATTTGCCTACGTTTGATGGTTCATCAAACAGTTCGGCAAAGTCTTGGGTGGAGAAGCTGGACATATACTTCCAGCTCAATCGGATGGCGGAGACGGAGGCCATCAAGGTGGCGACGCTGCATTTGGATGGTGAGGCTCAGGATTTGTGGTTCCATGGGATGGTTACACTCGGGCATTCGACAATGACTACATATGCCGAGTTCACCTGGAGATTGATAGAGAGGTTTGATAGAAGGGATCTGGAGGAGCATTTTGTTGAGCTGACGAGGCTCAAACAGACCGGGAGCCCGGAGACATATATTGCAGATTTCCTGAGACTTCGGTGATGGTGCCCAATCTATCCGCGGCACAGATGATTTATATGTTCATTGAGGGGTTAGTAGAGCCACTTCTGGGTTTGGTCAGATCCACTAGACCAACCACACTCCATGATGCAGTTGGCAGGACACGGGATCTGTAGGATGCCTTATCCAGGACCAGGATGCCTTACGGCTAGAGACAGGCTTTCCAGCCAAAGGGGAAGGATGTGAGGATTCTGCCTCCAAAGGGGAATCCGAGTAGGGGACATTTGGATGATGATGCCAGGAGGGAGTTGAAGAAGAAGAGGCTGTGTTTCACATGTCAGGAGCTATGGGCACCAGGACACAAATGTGCTGCTGGTAAAGCACATTTTTTGAGGTCTTATCCGGGAACAGCGGAGAAGAGGATGAGTATGATGACGTGGAAGCAGGAGGCAGCCATGCAGCGCAGGACCATTTGCCACCTCCACCACCAGGAGCAGGAGGTGCAGCCTTTGCACCCACAGGGGGGACCCTTGCAGCATTGTGGGGAGTACCCAAGTATTTGACGCTGCGTGTCCGAGGGACAGTACGGGGGCAACGAGTTTCAGTACTGGTAGACAGTGGGGCAACCCACAACTTCATTGATGCACAGATGGTTGAGCGGAGAGGCATACCGACAAAGAGCTTCAATGGATTTTCAGTGTTGGTCCCAGGAGATTAGACGATGCAGTGTGTCAGATATGTCCCAGAGCTGGCTGTGACGATGGGTACCTACACGATGACTGACCACTTTTTCGTGGTTAACATACTGGATACCAATGTGGTATTGGGTGTACAGTGGTTGATCACTCTTGGGAAGGTCACCACAGATTGGGAGGCCTTGGAGATGGAGTGGGATGATAAGAAGACCGGGAAGCATGAGAAGATACGGGGAATGCACACTTACCCACCTCAGACTGTTTCAGCTCGCTGGATGGAGGCAGACTTCCGGAAGGGAGACAGAGTGGGCAGTAGAGCTGCGTGCATCAGAGGCAGGGACTACAGGACAGATAGTGCATCCAGAGATACAGTCCATCCTTGACAGGTATGACAGGGTGTTTGGGGAGATATCGCCAGGTCAGCCACCGGATCGGGGATTTGAGTACATGATTGAGCTAGAGCAGGGAATTCAGGTCGTTATTACCACACCCTATAGGTACCCTAAGGCCTATCGGGACGAGATTGAGCGGGCCATCCAAGAGTTGCTGGCTCTTGGACACATTCGGCCGAGCACCAGTCCTTTCGCTTCTTCGGTGGTGTTGGTGAAGAAGAAGGACGACACATTGAGAATGTGCATTGATTACAGGGCCCTGAATAAAAAGACCATGAAGAACAGGTACCCTATACTGCGGATTGATGAGCTAATGGATGAGTTGAGAGGAGCACAGTTCTTCTCAAAGATCGATTTGAGATCCGGGTACCACCAGATTCGCGTGAGGGAACAGGACAATCCCAAGACCGTTTTCAGGTGCCATTATGGCCACTTTGAGTTCTTGGTTATGCCTTTCGGGCTAACCAACGCACCAGCGACTTTCCAATCATGCATGAATCATATCTTCCGCAGTCACCTGAGGAAGTTTGTGTTGGTCTTTTTTGATGATATACTGATATATAGCAGGACTTGGGAGGAGCATCTCCAGCACATAGAGGCAGTGCTACATATCTTGGAAGAGCAGCAGTTCTATGCTAAGCTCTCCAAGTGCGAGTTTGGGTTGACGGAGATGCTATACTTGGGACACATCATAGGAGTGGACGGAGTGAGGGTCCATGAGGAGAAGATCAAGGCCATCAGAGATTGGCCAGAGTTGAGAAACGTGACGGAACTTCGAGGATTTGTTGGTATCTGCACTTATTATAGGGAGTTCGTCAAGAGTTTCTCTCAGCTTGCTGCACCCCTTACAGATTTGACGAAGAAGGGGGCATTCAGTTGGTCAGATACAACGCAGCGGGCCTTTGACAGGCTCAAGGAGGTGATGAGCAGCTGCCCAGTGCTTGCATTGCCAGACTTTATGCAGCCATTTGTTCTGGAGTGTGATGCGTCGGGAGAGGGGATCGACGCAGTGTTGATGCAGGGAGGCCATCCTATAGCTTTTGAGAGCCGGAAATTCCTTCCACATGAGCGGTTATACGCTATATATGACAAGGAGATGCTGGCCATTATGCATGCATTGGCCAAATTCCGACAGTACCTGGTAGGTAATAGGTTCAGGGTGAGGACTGACCACAACAGCCTCAGATTCTTTTTAGAGCAGAAGTAGCTACAGGAGAGGCAGCAGAAGTGGGTCAGCAAGATCCAGGCCTACGACTTTGACATAGAGTATGTCAAAGGAAAGAACAACGTGGTGGCTGATGCACTTTCACGCAGACCAGCCACGTTGTCTTTGATGAGTTTGGACGCAGATTGGAGGGCTTGACTTTTGGTGGAGTACTCCAAGTACAGGTTTGCTTGCGAGGTTCTGGATGGACAGGTGACGGATGATAGATACAGGGTGATGGATGAGATCATCTACTACGAGGACCGAATCTTCTTGACTGAGGGCTCTCAGCTCAAGAAGAAGATACTACAGGCTTTCTCATGATTCACCATTGGCTGGTCACCAGGGGTTTACCAAAACCTACAGGGCCATTAGAGAGAGGTTCTCATGGAAGGGCCTCAAGGAGGACGTACTCCAGCATGTCAGGGAGTGCGAAGTTTGTCAGCGCAACAAGGGGGAGATGAACCATCCAGCAGGGTTGTTGCAGCCTCTTCCCATTCCAAAGGGGAAATGGGAGAGTATTTCGATGGACTTCATCACGGGATTGCCCACGGTGCAGGGCAAGGACTGTATATTTGTCATCGTTGATCGACTGACAAAATATGCACACTTTTTCGGCATATCCGCGCACTATACGGCAGCACAGGTGGCAGAGCTGTTCTTCCGGGATATCTTCAGGTTACATGGTCTTCCCAAGACCATTATCAGTGACAGGGATAGCCGCTTCATGGGTGGATTTTGGCAGGAGCTTTTCCGGTTGGTGAGGACAAAGTTGACACCGAGCACCAGCCATCACCCACAGACAGATGAGCAGACGGAGATAGTTAACAAGTCGCTGGAGGGCTACTTGCGTAACTATGTCAGTGGGCAGCAGAGAGCATGGCTGAAGTGGCTGCACCTAGGAGAGTACTGCTACAACAACACACATCACATGTCTATCGGTATGTCTCCGTTTTATGCATTATATGGTTATCATGCTTTATCTTTCGTTAATGTGATGTTTGGTGCCAGTAAGGCTCCGAGAGCCAAGGATTGGATTCAAGAGAGTCGGGACATCCTCCGAGCTCTCAAGGATAACATGGCTACCACGCAGAATCAGCAGAAGTTGTATGCCGACAAGGGTCGGGTGGAGAGAGAGTTTGAGGTAGGGGACTTGGTCTAGCTACGCTTGCAGCCATACCGACAGTCGACTCTGAAGCATAAGGGGGCTGAAAAGCTCAAGCCCCGCTTTTATGGACCATACAGGGTGATACGCAGGGTTGGACAGGTTGCCTATGAGTTGGAGCTGCCCCAAGGCAGCAAGATTCATAACATTTTTCACGTATCATGCCTGAAGAAGGCTTTGGGACAGCAGGTGACTGTGACAGAGGAGCTTCCGCCTACAGATGATGAGGGGCATTTGGTGCTATAGCCAGAGGCCATCATTGATGTCAGAGAGAGACCGCTGCGGAGCAGGACATTCCGGGAATTCTTGGTGAGGTGGAAGAATTTGCCGGACGAGGATGCCACTTGGGAGAGTGAGAAGATATTGTAGCATCCATCACTACAGTTGCTTGGGGTCAAGCAACATTTTGTCGGGGGAGACTGTAATATTCCCAATTAGCGATAGCTAATTGGAAATATTAATTTTGATCAATTTTGCCTTCTATAATTAAAATATAAATAAAAGTGAGTAAGAGGGGGATATAACTCACTTTAAAATAAAGTACACTCTCTAGTAGACTCAACGTTGTAACTTAAGTGGGCCAAAGGGGGCCAAGAGACCACGTAGAGGGGGGCCCACTTAGACCTCGTGGGCATAGACAACGCAGTTGAATTGGCACGTGGGCCAAATGGAGGCTACGTAGGAGATGGTGGGGCCTAGGGTTGAGAGAGGCCCATCGTTATAAGGAGGAGGAGAGCCTCCTCATTTCCTCATTCGAGTTTATGCATATTGAGTTGGTCACTTTGACTTTGAGCACGCTAGCTGTTTAGCTTGTCTGCAGCGCTATTTAGTGCATTGAGTGTCTCCGTTTGGAGATCTCACCCTCAGCCCCGGGAGACTTCGAGTGCTTGCTCGGGTGAGGCATTCCCATCAGAATTTTGCAGGAGGATCGAGTTGCAGCATTTGTGGAGGAGCATTGCATCTATAGACTGCGCAGTCTTGAGAGGGAGGACGCAGTCCATCTTGAGGGGGCTCCGGTTTGGTATTATTTCAGGGGTTTCGGGTTAGGAGATTGAGCAAGGGGCCAGCCCTTTCCTATTGGAGGCTTTTGGCAAAGTGGGAGGCCATATTTTGGGAGGATTCATTCAGCATCAGCGCAGAGCCTTGGAGGATAGCGTAGATCCCCAAGGGGGGGTATTTTCGGGGGTTGGCCATTCCAGAAACGCTCTCTGGGCTTTTCTGGGTATTGTGAATAGAGGCTGATTCTAGAGTTTCAGATCATTCCGAGTAGGGGAGTAGCCCCAAATACTCATTTTGTTCCAACAGTAGCAGCAGCACGGTAGTTTCCCAACAGCTTGGACGCAGAGCAGAGAGCAGCCATTCCTTTGATATTCTGAGAGTATTTCTACACGTGCCTGGTGCAAGTCGAGGTGCCATCACTTTGATCACCTCTTGTACTCATTTCTATTTCTCAATATAATAAAATGGCTCAGTATTCTCTCTATTTCATGTGTATCTGTTTCATATACTGTTTCTAGCATTTCATGTACTGTTGTATGCTCCGTATCACTGCCTATTTTCCCTTTGAGACATTCCAGTTGCTATCCCATTTGTTGTGTTTTTCACATACTCTATAGACAGAGTCTGGTGAGAGCCAGGAAGCCTCCAGATCTCACCCTCTTTTCAGAGGTGAAATATCTGGTAAACGCCCCTCCAGTCCATCTC
>JAXQQM020080996.1:0-110000 GCA_034641835.2 Pinus albicaulis
TATGTCGATGGTGATGTTTTTCTTATTGTAAAACGTTATTTTATTTCTGTTTTCACTTTGTTCATCTTCTCTGATAAAGAACAAAAAGCATAGAGTTAGGATTTACTGTATATCAGTACCCTTCTCTGACTAATAAGATTTATCTGAATGTTTTCTTCCAATTTGTGTTATTTAGGAATGATTTAATTCAGTTTGAGAAGTTAGGAATGCTGGTGTTCCCTCGTCCTAATGTCTTAGCTAATTGTTATTCTTGAAAGTTATTTTCAGTTTACGTTAAGTAGAGATGAACTAAGGAAGATATTGTGAGCCCTAGTCCTAGTTTTATCCCCAAAGACTATCTGAAAGTTTCCCTAAGAGTGTGTTGAAAGCTGGCTAGTTTCGAAGTACTTACCAGATCTTAAACCATTCTTCATTATCATTTGTGTTTCCCCTTGTGTTTTAAATTTTTTTCTATTGAAAGTGCATCAAAGGCTGGCTAGTTTCGAAGTACTTACCAGATCCTAGGTTAATTTTATGTTTCTCTTAAGTGTATGTCAAAAGCTGGCTAGTTTCAAAGTACTTACTAGATCTTGGGCTACTCTTTGTTCTTCATTTGTTTATTTCCCTTCTTGTTGTATCATTTCATTCCATAAATCAACTTTAAAGATATCCCTAGACATAGATGCTTGCCCCATAGACCACTCTTGAAGTTGGTTGTTTCAATTAAAACCCTATTATGACTCCATAGCCCAATGGACTAAAACCAGCATTACATCCATATTTTTAGCCAAAGCTTGTTCTATTTGCTTGCAACTTCTCACCTTTGTAACTCTTTCCATTTAGAACTTTCCACTCAAATAAAAATCATGCTCAACCATCCAGAACAAACAAAAACCCTCAGACTTCATAACTAGCCTAATATCATTACCCAAAACCTCAAAGATAAATCCTTCTTTGCACTTATTAGAGAGATCCCTCTCTGGATTCAGGAGGGCTAGATCCTGGAATCCCAAAGTGGTTGAAATAGTGTTTCTCCCTGTAGTTGGACTTTGCCAATCTTGCCGATTACGGGGAGCTAACACCTCTATCCAAAACTTATTCATCACAAACCCTCTTCTCTTCCTTGCAAGGCCAATCATCCTCAACCTATTCCTTGAAAAGTAGGCTTCCAATCTCTGTACAAAAGTGCACCCAATCCGAACATCTTGGTGGGAGTTGTGGTGGGAGGCCCATACAACATGGATAGGTTTACTGATGTGATAAACAATTATGATCAATCCGAACGTTCCACCTACATTAATGCACCCTTAGTGGGTTCCCTTTCTTATTTGGCCCATTTTGCTAACTCTTAAATATCCTATTTTCTTCTTCTAAAAAAGAGAAGGAATTAATAATGCTTGGAGATAAGGGTTATAAGCAGCCCAGTATCCCTTTCTATTGTGCACATGATTTCTGCAGGATCTCCAAAATAAATCGACTAAATATGCAGGATTTCCAAAATAACATCAATGGAATGGAATTAAATTTGTACACCTTTTTATCGTTCACATGATTTTTGCAAGATCACCAAAATAAAATCAATGGAATGGAATTAAATATTTTCAGTGAAGACTTTGGTTGTTAGTAATTTTTTCACATTCATCATATCAAGCAACAAGTAATCTTACTCGTTGGCAATTTTTGCAAGTTTATTATAATGTAGATTGTGACATAATCGTGAGTAACGTGATATTGCATGAACAATGCATTAAGTAGTTGTAGCAGATTTGGATATATTCATGAGGAATACGTGACATTGCACTAACAATTAATTAAATGGTTGAAGGATACTCATGCTTTCGGAACATTTTTATGCCCTTAATGTTTAAGATGGTTACAAGATCTTTGTGACATATTCCTCAACAATGTCGCATTTAAGTAGAAATTCATTAAATGGTTGAAGGACATTCATGGTTGATAAATTTGACTGGAGGATGTGACATCTTTCTCATATGGTGAAACATGTGACTGAGTTTTAGTGGAATAATTATTATTTTCCTTCAAATATAATGTTAAAATTTTGAAAAAGGTAGTTTATATTTTAACACATTAGTAGGCACATGTCACTCTTGTATTAGAAAAATCCATTTTCTTTCTCCACTTTGCTGATAAATTATGAAAATTAATATACTTTTCTCATGTTTCATAAGTTTCATTGTGATTTATCCCTTCTCTTGAATTAATTTACTTATAAAATTTTGGTTTCTTTCCTTCTTAGTTTAAACTAGCTCGTCCATATACGATTGTTCAATAAGGTATGCAAAGAAGAGGGTGGAGACAATATTGATTTTTATTACAGACAATCAAGATTTCCTACATAGCTACCCCCCCAAGCGATGGTATAGATTCCTGTCTCTTATCATTTTTTCTACTCCTAACCATATCACTCTGCACAATACATAAATTTAATATAGGAAAGGTAACGATTTAGGTGCAATACTGGTACATGATTGTACTATTTTTTGCATATTTGATTGCATTATTTTGGTGCTACAATCAATGATTGTGTATCATGTATGGTAATGTGTTTGGCCTGAATGATTGTGATTACAATTTGGTATCTTCACATTTTTATGTAAAAAAAGATCAAACATTTTGTTTGTTTTTATGAATTTATGTTTATTTTTTATCTAGTGGAAATGATTGGTGATTGGGGTTCCCTTTAATCAGGTTTCACCACGTGGCCTTACCTAGTGATATACCACTCGTCTCTTGATGTTTTCTTCCCTTATAACCATGTCACATTATTCATACCATAGTGAAAAGTGCTAGTGTAATACTGATAGGTGCTTTTATTGTTTTTGTCATTTTTAAGTGCTTAATTTGGTGCTACAAACAAGTTTGGATGTGTGTTACTTAGTTTGGCACGACTTGTGAGTGTTTGAGATATTTTTTTTAAATTGAATACTTTTGATTACATTTCAATGCTTCTAGCTATGGATTATTTTCAAGTATTGAATTTACTTCAACATCAATTAAGAAACTGATATAACCCTATTATATGTTGCTTCATTTGTCTTTAACTATCTCTTACAATATCTGGTAGATATTGATATCAATATCTGTTTATCTGCTGCAGGTCAATGAGATTGATTCCAGTGTAGCTCTGAAAATGTCTGGGTAGACTTTGGAGATGAAAAATTTACCATTAGTAGTTAGGAACATAAAGTACTAGTTAGCGGAGATTGACAAATGAAGCTATCAACTGAAGTATT
This sequence comes from Pinus albicaulis, assembly GCA_034641835.2. NCBI lineage: Eukaryota > Viridiplantae > Streptophyta > Pinopsida > Pinales > Pinaceae > Pinus > Pinus albicaulis. The sequence continues at coordinate 3,234 of JAXQQM020080996.1, forward strand.
TTTTTCTTTAGTTGACAAACGAAGTGAAGGTGCTGCATGGGAGACTGCTTGTATTGCTTTGGTAGGAATTATTGCTGACTGGCTACAAAACAACCCCAATTATATGCCAATAAAATCACATTTTGACACATTGATATGTGAAGGATATTTGGAGTGGAGGAATCTGTGGGAACTAGAACAATATAGAGAGAGGTTCTCTAATGGGCACTTTGATTTGGAAACAATATTGTAGTCAAACACATTTTATAACTAGCATTGAACCTCCACATATTTTTAAATGTGGAAATTGTTTTAAGATTAGATTGGGACGCAGGGGCTCTGAATTGGTTTTTCTTGGAAAGATTATTTATTTTAACATTATTGATTATGGACACAAGTGTCAAGGCTCTTGTGTGATGTTCCAGTGATATTTCAGTATTGTTTGTAAAGACTCTATTTTTCCTGTGAAATTTGACATCCACCTAAAAGTTAGAAAAGAAGGTGGGTTGGAATTTTTTGCTGGCTCTGAGACTCGAAAATATCATAATAATACGAAATAGAATTAGATGTTAGTAGAATATTATTCTAAAATGTGATATTTACATATTAACACTACTGTGTTCTTAAATAATAGACTTTATTAGACAATAACGTGTAAGTTAATTAAAATCCTTGTCAATGAAAAACTGTTGAAATAATTATTTAGTCTCATATTCTACTTCAGTTTTGTGATCCTTCAAGTGGCAAGGCACCTTATATTAAGAAAATTTCCCTTTGTGACATATCATGCTTATAAGTTAATCATAAATTTGTAGATTGGTTTTACTTACTTTTGATGATGGGTAGTTCCAATAAATGGAAATGTTTAGTTGGGTTCAGTTTTTATCATCTTTATATAGGATTTACTTCTAATAATAGTGTTTTATGCCCTATGTAGACATTGTCCACTAGCATAGAAATTCTTAAAGGAGAAGGCTTGGTGTCATTCTTGTGAATGTGCGTTGTAACTCTTTGTAAACATATAGAATGTTTTAATTATAATTTTCACTTCATTGATCTATTTGCAGGGGAAGAGTGGTACTTGCAGCTCTTGAGGTGCATGAGGATGAATGTGGAAGTGATGATGATAATGGTCATCAAAGACAAACATTGAAGAAGCGAAATAAGTGTCTCCTCTGAATTTTTTTGCCTTTATGGGTGCTTTTTTTTGGAAACCATCTCTGTTTCTATCTATGCACTGTAATTCATACACTAAGCTAATATTTAATTTAAGAAATCTGGTATATAAACTATATATACTATTACAATCTAAAGGTCATGGATAAATATTAAAAATTTCGAACTGATGAATTTATTTTAGGAAAAAGGTTTTATAGATGCTTTTATTTGAGGTATACTTGTGTGTTAATTCAGCATTCATATTTCTTTGCAAAATTATTGTTTGTAAAATCTGTGTATTTCTAATTATCTCTTTAGGTAAAATTTAGATATATTAAAGTTATAACATCTTATAGCTTTTAAGTCGCACTAATATATCATAAAACACTGGTAAAAGACAATATCTTATGTCAAACTCAATGCCATTTACTGTGTACAATGAGATTGCCACATTTGTGCTTTACCCAGATCCCGTTTGTTGTATATGCATTCTATATCATCGTTCAATGCATGAATGCTTATAATATATTAAGCCCTAGTTTTGAACTATCCTCTCTTCAATTTATTTGTAAGGATTGAATACAATCTAATTGCATAAATTACAATTGGGGCAGAGTAATAACTCGGTATTAAAAGACACCATAAGAATTAATTGCTTCAAAGTATTATAAATGCATTTTAATATTACTTTATTTTCCATGCTTATGTGGAACATTGTCGAGAGAAGGAACTATAACAACAATGGATTTGCATGAAGGCTTTATAATTTTTTGAAACTTGAAAGTTGTGATGCATTACTAAGTTTCTTAATTATTTTATAGATCATTACATGCATTGCATTCAACATTGTGCACAAGTATGATTTACATGCATCAATCAAAAGTATGATTTTATCTATATTTGATAATGCAAGTGGAATACATGATACAATACATAGGATTTCTATGGCTATGAAGTTAAATATGAAATAATCTATTGATTTCTACTATTACTATTATATAAGGGGTGATCTTCCAATGGCCATTTATTAGCTATGTGAAGAAGGATTTGTGGAATTTGTATTTATTATATGATTATGCATAGTTGAGTTGTGGTCAACTAAGTAGAATTTGGTAGGAAGCTTGGCGTATGTGTAATTCATAATGATCTTGTCTTCTCTTCATTGATGACTTTTCAATGTGTGAGTTTTTACCTAAGCGATTGCATTATCAATGTGTCAAGGCTCAAAAATCTACCTATATGTCAACTACTTATGATCATTCCTAGGAACATGAATCCTAATTTTTGTAGGTTTAAAATTTATCACAAGTTTGCTCTATTGTGGTCGAATTTGTGGAGGTTATCTCAAAATTTATTGAAGCTACCATGGATCTAAATTTCTTATGAACTTTTAACACTATAACAAACTTTGGTGCAAATTGTTCATCGATTCTCACTTGGTTAGGGTTATAGATGTTGATGAAAATTTTGTGCGCATGCGTGAGAGTTAGTTGCAAATGCACAATGTTGTGTAGCATTAGTGTGATAAATATGGGATAGTGCAAAACATAGTTTTGAAGACTATTCTAAGTTGAGTCATACCTAATCAATTCAGTCAAGTTGATTGTTGGTTGGATGGTTAATTGTTGGTTCAATGGACAGAAGATCTTGCAGACCCAAATGCCAAAGAGAAAAATGGAGCCCATCATGGGATTCTCTTTATAATTCTCCACCACTGCTACCTTCCATGCTTCTTCAAACTCCTCTCCAACGTTAATATCAGTGCTAATAGTAGCATGAGAAACAACACTGCGCTTAGCAGAACTAGAACACGTTTTCCAAACTACACGAGAAATACTTCCCTCACCAGTTACCATGTGCTATGCTTGGTCTCAGTGGTTCGCTTCCTTCAACTCCTGGTTCAACTACCGTATATTCATTAGAACCAACACCCTGAACTCCACTAGACAACGATTGACCATTTTGTACTAGTGATTCGCCATTTGTACTAGTGATTCGCCATTATTTTACAAGATAATATAATCTCATGAGAGATTCACAAAAAAAATTATATATACACATTATATTATTAATAAATTCACCTTCCATTTTTCCTATGTATCATCGGGATTCACCGATTTATTATACATATAAATTTATGGGGGTTCTTAAAATTTTCCCTGGCAGTAACCTTGGAGAATATGTATGACTATCTTGTTAACCACTTTTGTTTGCCCGTTGGTCTGTGGATGAAAATATGTGCTCTTATTCATATTTTTGTCCACGAGTCCCCACAAAGTGTACCAAAACTCTCATACAAAGTGAGTGTCTCGATCAGAAATAATGGAAGTAGGTAACCAAAAATGAACCCATACTTGTTGAAAGAACATCTGTGTCGTCTGTTATGCAGTTAGTTTTTTTTTCATGGAACAAGAATGCAAATCTTGCTGCAATGATCAACCACGACATACATGTAATCATGCCCTCTCCTAGACATAGGAAGTCCTCCAAAAAAAGCCATGGAAATTTTGTCCCATGGTCACAAAGGAACTGGAAGTGGCATGTACAAACCAATCTTTAGATTTCTTTGCTTGCTTTTCAAACACATCACACATCTCTTAATGTACTTAAAAATTGTTTCATACATGTTAGGCCAATAAAAATACCTTTGAATTTGCGTAATAATCTTTCTTATGCCAAAATTCCCTGAAATGCGAGAAGAATGAGCTTCCCGAATAACATGTGCCCTTTGTGTCTGTGGTATGCACAACTTACCCAAATGATATAACAACCTATCATGAACATGAAAATTGACTTCTTCTACCTGAGAACCATGAGTTAGTGATTCATAAATATCTTTAAAATCAACATTTGTACTATATTTTTCTACATAACTTTCAAGTTTTAAAGAACTATTTTGCAGCACTACTGAAGCATTCAAATATGGTCTAGACAACATAACAACTACTTTGTTGGTTAAACCTTTCATGTACTTAATTACTAAGTCAAATTTCTGAAGAAATCCCATGCATCTGTAGTGCCGAGATTGTTGCATCGTAGTCTCTAACTGAAGGTATTGAAGCGACCGATGATCTGTGTGAATCACTGTTTCCTTACCCATTAAGTAGTGTTTCCATTTCTTTACACTTTTAACCGAAGAAAAGAGATATTTATCATATATCGAAAAATATATAACTACCTTGGAAAAAAATTAATAATGAAAACAAATAGTTTTCCCTTCTTGAAGTAAAATTGCACCCATTGCATAACCACTAGCATATGTTTCAATTTCAAATGGCTCTTGAATATCTGGTAAAGCTAATATTGGTGTTGTGACAATTTTCTGCTTAAGTGAATCAAAAGATTTTTGTTGTTTCCCTCCCCACTGAAACGAAAATTTATAACCTGTTAAAGCATGTACCGATGATGCAATCAAATAAAACTGTGAAATTAAGTTTCTCCAATGCTAAATTGCACCTAAAAAACTCCTAACTTCAGTCACATTCTATGATCTTGACCACTTAAAAATCACATCAATTGTCGTTGGATCAATTTTCAAATGACCACCTCCAACTATGTAACAAAGATAAATCAATTAAGTTTTCCCAAACTTACATTTGGACAGTTTAAGGTACAATTTCTTCCTATGAAACACTTCGAAGAACTGTTTAACATGCCTAACAAGCTCTTCCATACTGGAACTGAAAATGAGGATATGAATAATTTATCAATGCATGGATGAAATACATCATTTATTACCTGCATGAAAGTTTTTGGGGAATTACACAAACCAAAAGGCATTACTAACCATTCAAATATCCCTTCCCTAGTTTTAAATGTAGTTTTCGAGACATTATTTTCTGCAATGCAAATTTGATGCTACCCACTACACAAATCCAACTTAGTGAAATAGACAACATTTTTCAATTGATCAAGTAAATCATCTATCTTGGGAAGAGGATACCTGTTCTTGATTATGATTTCATTTAAGGCCCTAAAGTTGACACACATTCTCCATGTCCTGTCTTTATTAGGAACTAAAATTATGGGTGAACCACATGGAGGTTAACTAGGTCAAATGAAACCTTTTTAAACCAAAACTTTGATTTGTTTCTTTATTTCTTCATTCTCTATAACTGACATGCAATACATTACAACATTAGGAAGAGGGGCATTAGACATGAACTGTATCTCATGTTGTATTTCTCATTCAGGAGGCCTATTTTTTTGTTCTTTAAATAGACTTTGAAAAGAATATACCACTTTAACCAAACTATCTTTAAATTGAGATTCACAACCTGAAAAGGCATCATGTTGATCCTTATGTTTTTCTTTTACAACCATGAGTACATATCTCTTACTTGAAATTATTAGTATCTTCATCTGATTAGCAGTAACTAAATCCAAGTGAGTTTTGATTTTATGTGCATGGACAGTGTATTCAATTCCATATTTCTTAAGTTGATATTTATGCTCTTTCCTATGAAACACTACATCATGATCATAGAGATAAGGACTTCCTACCACTATTACACATATGTCTAATGGTATCAAATCTAAATCCACTTCATCAATGTAATTATCTGTGATGGAAAATTTTAAACGACACTGATTTGTGGCATTAATATGAGACTTTTGTTTTAGCCAACCTAATGGGTATGGTCTTGGATGATTCTATGTATCCAAACCCAATTTTTTAACTGATTCTTCAGATATTAAATTTTCATGAGATCCATTGTCAAACACTGTATCTATTTTTGTGTGCTTAGAAGTTACCCTTATGTGAAATAATTCAACTCTTTTATCATCATTCATATGATTTATGTTTTAATAATATGTAGAAGTACTAGAACTGGAACTAGTGTCAGAAATTTTACCTATTGAAACCATTGCAGTTATTTTCCTTTGATGACCTGAATCAAAGCCAAACTCTTGTCGGATTTCTGCATTAGCCTTCATTTCACCTTCTTCTAGAACTTCTTTGGTTTGAGTTTTGGGTGAACTTCCCAACATCTGGCTTCATCATGTCTGATTTTTTAGCAATGAGTACAAGTAGGTCTTTCACTTTCCTTATGATTTTTTGTTGTTTTCTTTCTCTTCGATCTGCTCTTCCTCTTCCACTCTTTGTAATCCTCGATTTAAAATTGTTTGGATGCTTTCAGTGAAAAATTGAATGGTCTACCACCCAATTCAATATGTATGGATTGAACACACACTTCATCAAAGTCATCAGGATTAAACATCAAACGTATGATGTAAATATGAATGTAAACTTCTGATGTACTTTAATAAAGTTTCACATGTATCGAATGGAATACCAAGCATGAAAGATTTCTTCCTAAACTCCTGAGTAAACTCCTAAACATTCTGCACTTTACCTTTCCTCAAATGCTACCACTCAATAAAATATTTTTGCATTTATCCCAAAGGATAGAATTGTTTTTTGAGATATTTTAAAAACTCAGACGATGAAGAGATGACTTTACCATCTTCCTTTAAATCTAGTTGAGTTTTCTTGTCCCACCAGATTAAAGTTGTTCCCCCCATTCTAAGTGTAGCTAACTAAAATTTTTTATTTCATAATAAATGTTCTGAATTATACAATACACTTCTAAATCCTTAATTGAGTTATCTATTTTCTCAGGATTCATTTCGCCATCATAAACTAGTAGTTCAAATTTACATCAAATTTCAAAAGGTCTTTCTGAGGTTCCTTTTCTATTTCAAAATATGAAGTAGAAGAAGAAGATGATGATGATGATGATGATGATGAATATGATGGAGGAGAATGTCATTTATCAGCTTTTACTTTTCCCTTTTCCTTCTTCGATGACTTTGAAGAAGAAGCTACATCTCTTGCCTTCTTATTTTCGTAGAGTTCTCCCAACATCCACTACATGTTCAAAAACATTTGTTGAATCGTTCTTCATCCATGACATTCACTTCAAGAGTTTCACTTGCATTGGTTCCTCCCATTGTCTATTGATAAGCGAATTTCCTCTTCCCAACTTCTGAGTCTACATCCTCAAGAATTCCTTCTCCACGTCACAACCTAGACCTAGTAAACATTCACTTGTAAAATACCTATAACACAACCTACTATAGTACCAAAATATATGATATGAAATAGATATGATCTAATACTGAAGTGGAACTGATTATCTGCCGGTAGTGAATTGATTATTAACTCGATCGCTTATTGTGGAAGACTGAAGGAAAGAAAATGATTTAACGACTTAAACCAGAGCTTAAGAAAAATATTAAACATTAATTTACAAAGAATAGAGATAAGAGAAAACAAACATTTATTATAGAGTTTGTCCTTGCTGGACTACGTCACCGGGTCCGCTTTCAAGATGGGCATCCATTTTATTAAGGATTTATCCAAGGAGTTCTTTACACAGAAAACCACCAAAGTGAACATGCTCACAGGCATGCTTTGTCATTGGCTACAAAAATATCTCTCTCCTATATTTCCAATGCTTGTCTCTATGCTCTATTCCACTTCAACTACGCAGAACCACAAAAACCGCAAAATAAAATTTACGTTACAAATAACCTTGGCGGTCTGGCTAAAAGTTAGGTCCCTATATTACTAGTATGGTCCTTATTATTGTTAGTGTAACCCCCATATTGTTATTATTGTGCCCTTAAATTATTATTGTTAGGTTAGCTAGGATTACATTGTGGCCCACTAGGATTACGTTATGGCCCCATGGACTCCTATATATATAAAGGAGGTTTTGTAAATTGTATCATCCAAGAATTGTTCATTTATGTAATGTATTGGAGGTTTCCCCCTCGAAGTGGCTTATTTCGAAGGCGTTGATATCTTTTTTCTTCTATTTTTGAAGCTAGTTACACAACATTTGGTATCAGAGGTTTGGATTCTAGGGTTTCGCTTCTCTAAAAAGGTCATCGTGGAAATTTAGCTATAATTTTTTTTTTACGAAGGTTCAGAATTTGAAATTGTTAGAATGCAAAGCTGAAATCCTGAGGAAACTCATCAAAAAATTTTAGAGCTTGGTTCGCAATATTTTTAGAGATATGATCTGTGGAAGGTAGTGATTTTTCAGGCTCTCAAAATTCATTTCAAAGAGGTGATCGTGGGAAAAGTTTCATAACTCTCTTTGAGCATCAGATTGGAGTGCCGTAAAAATTGGTCGCAAGTACATGGCCTATAGTTTCTTTTCTATCAATTTCAGAGTTGAAGCATGAAACAGTGAGACGTGGCAAGTCGTAGAAGTTAGTTCTACTGAACCAGTCCATAATTAGGTCATTGTGGGAGATTGGACATAAATTTGTCTTGGATAATCCAAATTAGGTCATACCTGTGGCATTAAAAAGATAATTTAGAGGGCTAATTTAGTGCTGAATTTTAGATATTTAAGAGCTACAATCACAGAGATAATCCAATTTCAATATCAAGCTTCTCAAAAGCAAGAAAAAGGTGTGTATTTTTTTTCCCGAATTGCATAAGTCTTGTTTGAAGAATCAATTTGAATTGGTTCCAAGGGCATATTGTAGAATATATATCAGTATTGGGTTCTAAAAAATGCCCCGTAAAAATAATTCAACAGCCATTAAGCCTTCAGAAGGCTCTACTATGACTCATGAAGATGAAGAATTGCAACATGATCTATCAAAATTACCACAGCAAGTGCCCCAAATTTTTCTCTCGCAAAGAGCAGAAAAAAATGAAATGGAAGTTTTGAAGAAAGGCATGGAAGCAAAGATGGATGGTGTGAAGAATAATATGGATGGTTTGAAGAAAGTTATGGAATCTAAGATAGATGGCATGGAAGCAGGCATGGAATCTAAGATGGATGAAATGGAAGCTAAAATGGAGAACATGAAGAATGATCTAAAAGCAGACATGGAAGGTTTGAAAAAGTTGATACAAGAAATGTTTCCTAATGGTGAAAAGAGAGTAGAGGAAACTCATGATGAGAAAAAAATAAGTGTTAATCGTGATTTCATAAACTCTAATGTTCGCGGGAAGAACCACCATATTCCAAAAATGGATATGAGGAAGTTTGATGAAAAGGATCCTGTAACATGGATACTACAGATGGAGAAATATTTTTATCTCTATAATGTGCAAAACACACAAAAGGTACGCATTTCAACTTTACATTTAGAAGAAAATACATTTGTATGGTATCGATGGCTTTTATCTTGTAAAAAAATTGTCACTTGGTCAATTTTTACGGAGGAAATGATAGCACATTATGAGGATACAAAGAGCAACACCTTCTTTAGCCAATTGATAAATCTCAAACAAAAGGGTTTAGTGGGGGAGCACATTGAGGACTTCCAAAAATTGAATATAAGGGTAACCGATATTCCAGAGGAACACAGGATTGATCTCTTCATAGGTACTTTAAAGGATAACATCCAACATGAAGTTCGCGTTTTGGAACCTGATTCATTGGAGAAGGCATTCAGGTTGGCAAGAAAATTGAATGTAAAATTATGGCGACAAGGAAGCCTACCACTCACTTCTATAAAGAAGGAAGTGTTGCTACGCCTAGATTTCCACAACCTACAAGGTTGACACCACAACAATTGGAAGAAAAAAGAGCAAAAGGGCTTTGCTATATTTGTGATAGCAAATACACTAAAGGTCATAAGTGTGCTGAGAAGAAATTATTTTACATAGATTGTGAAGAGGAAGAAGAAAATGAACAAGAAGAGGATATACACCAGGAACCAACCCTAGAAGAGGAAGAAATGAATCCGACCATATCGTGTAATGCACCGGCAGGAATTACCACTCCTCAAACTCTCAAGATACAAGGACAAATCAAGAAGAAAAAGGTAATAGTGTTGATTGATTCAGGTAGCACCCATAATTTTATTGATTGTAAGGTAGCCAAGGTATTAAATTGTTTCCTATACCCACCACCAGAATGTCAAGTGATGGTTGCAAATGGAGGAACTATAAATTGCTCTGGAAAATGCCATAATATTAAGCTAACCATGGGGGAATATGTATTGACTAGTCCAATGCTTTCCATTCCTATGGGAGGTGCCGATGTTGTACTAGGAGTACAATGGTTACAATCTTTGGGGACGGTAGCTTTTAATTTTCAAGAACTTTTCTTGAAATTTTTTTCAGAAGGAAAGGAAGTCGAATTACGAGGTATTGCGGGGAAGCCAGGAAAGATAATAAGCTCTAATGTCATGACAAAGCTTCTAAAGAAAGAAAAACAAGGCGTAATTGCACAATTATGCTCACTAGAAGTTCCAACATCAAAATCATCTATTTTTGCAGATCTCCAACAAGTCTTGGACAATCATTCCAAGGTGTTTGAAACTCCCAAAGGACTCCCACCTATTCGTGATCATGATAATGCTATTCATTTGATTCCAGGAATTGTTCCTCCAAACATCAGGCCTTATAGATATCCTTATGTCCAAAAGAGTGAAATTGAACGTATGATTGTAAAAATGTTAGAGGCGGATATAATTCAACCTAGTCAAAGTTCTTTCTCTACTCCTGTAGTATTGGTACACAAGAAAGATGGATCATGGCACATGTGCCCAGATTATAGGGAGCTCAATAAGCTCAACATTAAAGATACATTTCCCATTCCTGTGATTGATGAATTATTGGATGAATTACATGGAGCAATTTATTTTACCAAGTTGGATCTTCATTCAGGATATAATCAAATTAGAGTGAAGATTGAAGATATTCCAAAAACAACATTTCGAACTCATGAGGGTCATTATGAATTTTTGGTCATGCTTTTTGGCCTTACCAATGCACCTTCTACATTTCAAGGGTTGATGAATTCCATTTTCAAACCCTTCCTTAGAATGTTTGTGCTAGTATTTTTTGATGATATACTAATCTATAGCAGGTCTTGGAAGGATCATGTTGAACATGTTGACAAGATTCTCAAACTATTGTAGGAGAAACAATTATATGTAAAAACATCCAAATGTTTCTTTGGAGTACAACGGGTGGAATATCTAGGTCATATTGTATCTCACGAGGGTGTTTAGGTAGACTCTAAAAAAAATTAAAGCCATTAAGGAATGGAAAGTCCCCACAACCATAAAGAAGTTGCAAGGATTTCTCAGGTTAACAGGGTATTATCGCACGTTTGCTAAGAATTATGGGAGAACAGAAGCACCTCTAACAACATTGTTGAAGAAATATTTTTCATGGACTCCTAAAGCAACTAAGGCATTTGAACATCTTAAAGAGGCAATGTGCCTAGCACCGGTCTTAGCTATTCCAGACTTCACAAAAACCTTTATTGTGGAATGTGATGCCTCGGGAAATGGAATTGGTGCTGTTTTAATGCAGGAAGGAAGACCCATTGCTTTTGAAAGTCGTCCAATAAAAGGAAAGTATTTAAAAAAACCTATTTATGAGAAGGAAATGTTAGCAATACTGCATGCACTAAAGAAATGGCGACCTTACCTAATGGGAAGACACTTCAAGGTAAAAATTGATCATGATAGTATTAAACACTTTTTGGAACAAAGACTATCTTCAGAAGAGCAAAAAAAATGGGTCAAAAAGATGTTGGGTTATGAATTTGAAATAATCTACAAAAAGGAAATCTTAATGTTGTTGCAGATGCACTCTCAAGAAAGAATGAAGAGGTGGAAGCATTTCTTTGTGCCACTTCTATTATCCAACCAGATTGGATAACCGAAGCAAGAGATGAATGGAAGAAGGACAAATATGTATGGACACTCATTCAGAAGTTGTAGCAAGATCCTAGTAAATCTGATACATTTAGTTGGAAAAATGATTCCTTATGGTACAAAGATCGCTTATATGTTTGTAAGAATTCCCAACTAAAACAAAAGATTCTTTTGGAATTTCACACTTCTCCTTTAGGAGGACACTCAGGATTTTTAAAAACTTACCACAAGGTGAAGAAAGATTTTTTTTGTGATCGCCTTAAAACTGATATTCAAAATTTTGTGGCGGAATGTTTGGTTTTCCAACAGAATAAAGTTGAGAAAATTAAGACCCCAAGACTTCTACAACCTTTATCCATTCCAAGTCAACGTTGGGAGGAGATTTCAATGGATTTTATCACAGATTTACCAAATTCTGAAGAAAAGAGTGTCATCATGGTGGTAGTTGATAGACTTACCAAGTATGCACACTTGTGTGCATTATCTCATCCATTTAAAGCAATTACAGTTGCTACTACATTTATGGACACAATTCAAAAGCTACATGGAAGCCCAAGGGTTACTGTGAGTGACAAAGATCCCATTTTTATTCGAAATTTTTGGACGGAGTTATTTTCTTGTTTGGGTACTCAATCAACTCATAACTCATCTTATCATCCTCAATCTGATGGTCAAACTGAGATAGTAAATAAATGTTTGGAAGGATATATTCGTTGTTTTGTATTTGATAAACAAACAAAATGGGTCAAGTGGTTACCTCTCGCTGAATGGTGGTATAACACTTCCTTCCATACTGCAGCAAAATAAACCCCATTTATGGAACTTTATGGATATCATCCACCATCCATCACATCATCTTTAAGGAAAAATTTGAAGGTTAAAGGAGTGGAAGATCATATCGAGCATCAACAAGAAGTTCTCCAAATCTTAAATGATAACATGAATTTGGCACAAAATTGAATGAAACAACAAGCAGATCAACATCACAGCAAGAGAAGTTTTGATGTGGGAGATTGGGTATTTTTATGGCTACAACCATACAAACAAATGTCCCTCAAGCAAGCTAAGAAGGATAATAAATTATCACCAAAATACTATGATCCTTACAAGGTGTTGCAAAATATTGGTACTATGGCATACAAATTGGAGCTTCCTGCTTATTCACGAGTGCATCCAATTTTCCATGTTTCATGCTTCAAGAAGATTATAGGTGAAAATCTTCCAGTTCAAACAATATTTCCAGAACTTGATGAGGAAGGAAAAATCATATTGGAACCTGAAATGGTCACGGCAACAAGAACTCGACAGCTATGGAGCTGATCAATTTCAGAGTATCTCATCAAGTGGAAGAACTTACCCACTAAAGATTCTACATGGGAGGATGAGAATTTTATAAAAAAACACCCAGAGCTACTCAAGCATTGAGGACAACACTTTTTTGAAGGAGAGGGGCATGTTATGTCCCTATATTATTAGTATAGTCCCTTATTATTGTTAGTGTAACCCCCATATTGTTATTGTTGTGCCGTTAAATTATTATTGTTAGGTCAGCTAGGATTACATTGTTGCCCACTAGGATTACATTATGGCCCCATGGACTCCTATATATAGAAAGGAGGTTTTGTAAATTGTATCATCCAAGAATTGTTCATTTATGTAATGTATTGGAGGTTTCCCCCTCGAAGTGGCTTATTTCTAAGGTGTTGATATCTATTTTCTTCTATTTTTGGAGCTGGTTACACAACACTAAACAATGGGGTGGATAAACCAACCGCATGTGACTGAGTTGCGGGTAAGTGGTTGTCTGCCACCTCGATGGTCTGGCCTGATGGTTTTGGTCTCCGTTGTTACATGTGACAACTACCCTTAAATTTTGTAGTTTCCCAACTATGTGGCAGTCTTCCGGTGGTCAGGTATGCGTTAACTATTGTAGTCTCTTTCTGTCTATTCACATGTACTCCGCTGAACTCTGACACGGTTACCGCTATGGTTGAATTGTTTTATATTTATGGTTTGTTTTCAAAGTTTTACATCGGTCTGAAACCTTTTTATCATGTTTTTAATACATTGCAATAGGCTTAACACCATGGTTTGCACTAGGTATTTAGTCTTATGAGTTAGACCTAGTTCCTTTAATAATTAGTTTTATAACTTAGGCAAGACTTAGGTTTTAACACGTAGAATTACATCCTGACTTTTTGCAAACACCATGAAATTTCCACCATGGAGTATTTTCAACTTAATCACCACTACATTTTTCCACACCATGAAATAACCATGAAGAAGTAACCCTCATCGAACAAAACAGAGATGACTGGACCTCACTGTCAATCTGTATTGATGTTATATCCTTCTGAATCACTTATATTATCAGTTATCTTCTTGTTTCCTATGCGTCCCTTCTCCATTCCCTTCATCCTAACTGGGATTCGGATTTCTTCGATTTTTTCCATATGAGAGGATTTTCATAAAAAAAATTTGTGCCAAGAGCAACATTTCATTATCACCCCTTAGGTTCATCATTTTTTCTCATAATTGTTGGACTGTCTCTAGTAGCAGGTCATTCATATTATTATTTCTTTCACCCAATTATACCCACATTTATGGGTTATTTCTGGTATAGGTGTTGGTCCTAATCTTTAGGATGGCCCTCAATGTGGGGTAATCCTTGCTCCCCATATCATATTGAATCAACTTACCTTATGTACATCATGATAAAAATTCATTACTCTACAAAAAATCATTTGGGACACAGTGTAGAAACCAAGGCTCAGATACCAATTGTCACACACATCATCTAAATAATTTTTTATTTACCCATATATATACTAATTAATGATAATAGATAGTAATAATTTCTTGGAGTATAAGTGTTTGATTATGTTTAAGTACTGGGTCCACTTTTTAACTTTTTTACTGTAAAATATTTGCATTAAATAATGAGGGTCTTTACCCTCTTCATGGTATCTCCATTGGTTAGAACTTAAGTAAAGGTGGTATCAAATAAGAACAAGGTTCACACCTTTTGAGTTTTCGCACGAAACTTTATTAGCGGAGTTTAAATTGTTTTAATAGTGGAGGCCAACCGACATTTAACTATGCCATCTCAAAAGAACTTGAACCTTCCAAGCACACCACATGGACCATCAACCACCATTGATCCTCCCTATTTGCATCTGATGGTTCCAGGGATTTATCAAAGGTTAAGGGTAACCACTAGGTTTTTCCCTCGCTTTGTCCAGTCATTTGGAGGGTTTTTCGTTGGAGATTTTTGGTTTATAAAACCCTGGATCCACTAGGGTTTTCATTCTATTATGTGGTAGTTTAGCCCATGGCCCTTAGCTCCCTCTAACGATTGTATCATTCCGCTTGAATTCTTAACTGGTTGTTTGGTAATTCTTAGAGGGTTTATAAAGGTAAGATATTTATCTGTTGTCCTATTACTATTTAATTGTTGTAACTTATGTTGGTTTTGAAGAATGATTATCTTCTTTATTTACATGTATCACTGCGTTGGACCCCTTTTATTAATAGGGGGAAACATCGATTCTCACTTAATCATTTTTTGGGTCCAGGGGGGCGATGACGATTTTATGAGCCCTCCATTGGCAGGGGGTTTCAGGGGTAGTGCCCCTGAAGCTAAAAACAAATGTACAATTTTCTTGTAAAATATTTTAATTTCATGGTCAATATTGGCCGTTCATTTGGTGGATGATCTGATGGTACAAGTTATGTTTAATGCAGGTATTTTTTCCCTAGAAGGAAACCCCTCGTTCTATATGAGGTTATTTTATTACAGCTATGTATTGAGTGTATATTCTAAGTGAGAACCAGAAAGGGGGACTCTGTGAGAGAGTAGAGGATATTACAGTGAATCTGTTATAGGTTGTGTCTCTTCATTTTGATGGAGAATAGAAAGGAAGGACTAGCTATTTCCGTGGACGTAGCCGAAGTTGGGTGAACAACATATATTTGTGTCTCTCTTATTTTATATGTTACTTATGTGTTTGTCTTTCCACATATTATATGTGTTCCATTACTCTGTAATATATAATTTTCTAACAACTTATTTGTAATTTCCTGACCAAGTGACCTCACCTCCTCTTGGTCGTAGATGCAGAACTCAACCCAACTTGTAGGAATGGACATCACAAGGAGTTGTTGCTCCATGATCTAGTGTTTGATGGACCACCAAACATAAAAATCCATGACTAAGAAGATACAAAAGATCCCAATCCCATTTGATTCAACAAGAAACATGGAATTGGATTTACATTGAGGAAGAAAATGGTACCTTTCCGCCTCGCAGTTTGGAGATGGATCTTGAGTTCGTATCAGAATCCTTGTTCTCAACACAACTGATCTACTCCATTCGCTCTTGATATCAACACCTACACACAATAAATAAAATTCAAGGATGACAATAAATATTCTGTGGAAGCTCATTAGATGAACAATGATCTAAACCAATTACAAGGTTTGAAACATAATTACATAAGGGAGGGAACATAGATCTTCATTAATCTCATAAAATTGATACAATGCTTCTATACCTTCACTCCAACATTTCCTCTCCACAATAATACAATTTTTCCGACTAGATCCAATGAATGAGCATGAAGATCATTCACATAAGACTAAGACCTCACAAGCTCTCAATATGGCAGTAAAGTGGGATCATAAGATCAAGATCTCAGCTTATCAAAATACCAGCTCCCCAAAACTAGTCTGACCCTTTGAAACCATCCAGTATAAATAGGTAAATGATAGGTCTCGAAAGGATGAATATGGATGCTCATGAGGATGAAAAGTTACAAAATATTCTAATGCATGAGTCCTGGCCAACTCGGATAGGTGAGTAATCGAGCTAATATCCTAGGGACTAAGTGATTTTGGAAGCTTCCCTTGGTCACAGGCATAAAAATGAAGGATTAGGGCCTTAGTTATAGGCACAAGAGGGCTAGTTCATGGCTATAGGTATTTGGCCGTAGGCACAAGCCTGCCTGCCAATGGTTAGGGGTCAAACTGACAAAAAGTTTCACCCCAAGTCAGGAAAAAGGAATATCAATATAAGGGATAAGGGTCAATGACACAGGGTTAGAAAAATAGGCTGATAACATATGCATCCTAATGTATGAGGTTAGAATGATAAGTTGATGGCTGAAATACGTTATAATCAAAATTATAGGTCAAAGCAGTAGTGGGGAAACAAAGCCAAAAATGTGGATCAAAAAACACTGAATTTGAAGTCTCAATTGTGCCGATAACATCCACAAGGCGGGCATATCAATGCTCAGTTATAAGAAAATATTGAACATGGATGCCAAACATACATTGTGGATACATGACGAAAAGTGTTAGATTATGGACATGACAGATATACATATTGGATCCATGCGATTGAATGAAACTATCATAGCCACTAGTAAATACAATCGTGGATATATGTCACAGTATATCAGTAGGACTATGGACACATGGTAGGAAGAGAAGTGTACCATATAGCCCTGAAAGTACATAAATGGTACATAAATCCAATGCAACATGAGAAGGATGTCATATAAGAGTGAGATGTCCCTAACCCAAGGTATTTTACCTAACCCCGATGGTACGAATATATGCATGAAAATATATTATCTGAAGTCGAGAAATGGTAGAGACTTCCTGATTACCAACCAATGAGGTAAACTAGTAACAGATACGAGGGGTTCCAATAATGAGGAAAATGGACCTCAAGGTACCTGTTGCAATTCACTAAGTGTGAATAAATGAGATGATGTCAAACACTAGTGAACTTGACCAATTAAGATCCAATGATTTAAATCCACTATCTATCACGAGGAATCCTGCCAGTAGGGTTTGAAAGCTCTAAGGTATGACCAGTTCCTAGATCATGCTCCTGGATAATGAGATGAAGTAGATAGGAGAAGATACATCGAAGGAGGACCTTAATGTATCCCCCATCAATTGACGTGAAATAAACTAGGATGATGGGATGTGCGGATGAAGTCATGAAGAAATGAAGTACAACTAACACATGGATGATCGACTCAAAAAGGTCAACATGCTACTACAGATGGATGACACAGGCTAAGACTTCTCTTGAACACATAACATCATGACATGAGAGTGAATTGGTAGCACGAATAACTGAGCAGCATGTGATGTCATTCGATGATGTGGGAGGCATCCAGGCATGCTCCATATGAATGGAATAGTAACCAACCAGAGAAGTAAAAAGACATATGAATGGTATGACTCCTAGGCAAGCTAAAACCCATCTATAAGATAATGAAGTAGGCAGGTGTCACTTTCAAGGGTGACACAATTGATGATTCTAATGGATAATAAATGAAAATATATGTTCCCTCCCTTGTCTTTTTTTAAGTTCCTTTTTCGTATAGTTGTCCCCCAAGCCTGAAAAATAGATAAAAGTATATAAGGGGTAAACTCCTAGACACAATAGACTAGGGTATTCCTTTTTCTTAACTTGTCTATCCTAATCTGAAAAAGGGTTAAATTTTTTTTGGGTAGAAAACACTTCATGTACCTTAACGAGTGTGAAGTAGACAAGTTCACTCATAAATATTGTCTAATTTAAGGAGTCTAAAATGATATTAAAGGAACCTCCTCCTGGAGGAATGAGTGGTATAAAGGATAGAAATTGGTTTTGGTAATGGTGGATTTTCTCATGATGTAAATTCGACAAGAAGCTAGCTAATAGGACTACTCATCACAACGGTTCCTCCAGGACATGGTAAAACACCAAGTGAATGCAGATGGTAGGCCACGTTGATGATGACAATGGAAAAGGAAGACCAAGGCTCAAATTGTAGAAGTAGGCTAATAAAAGTGGAAATCACAAGTGATAGAATGTGGAATCCTACTAGGGTATGGCTAGAAAGATGACGAAGAAGAAGGCATGAGGCTCAAATTTGAAGTTATGGTGGATCGGAAGGAGGGATTCCAAGAGATAATAAAAATGATTGCTTGGACACCAATACGGAAAGAGGGTTATAACTAGGGTATCCATGAGTGGGTAAGCTCTACCATGAAGCTATGACATACATGCAACATGATGGTGTTGGACCTAATGCATAAATAGTGTTGACGGTAAAATGAAAAATCGACAAAAGTGACCTACCCCTATATGATAGTAGAAGTATCATAGCTCATGTATGGCATAATAAATGGTATTTTCTCAAGGAAAACTAAAAATTTTCCTCCCAAGTCGTCCCGCAAAAGGTAAAATGAAAACCAGATCATAAAACTAAAGAAACGTTCTTTAACCCAAAAATTAAAAAAAAGAATATTCCTCAATATGCCAAAAAGGGTTACAAAGGGAACTCATACCTCCCTAGTTTTTCATTGTGAAGTTTGTGAATAAATGAGGAGACATATTCCAATAGTTTAAGAGCAAGATAAAGGAGGATCAAGTTCACATATTCAATCAAGTAAGTACAAAATCACCTCTCCTTTTATCATTCCTACACTTAGATGTCAAGCCACAGTGGTTTTGAAGTCGAGGTTTGAAATGATTCCGTAGCTGTCGAGTTCTTGTTTCCTTGACCACTTCAGGTTCCAATATGATTTTTCCTTCCTCATCAAGTTCTGGAAATATGGTTTGAACTGGAAGATTTTCACCTATAACCTTATTTAAGCGTGAAACATGAAAAACTGGATGCACTCGCGAAGAATCAGGAAGCTCCGATTTGTATACCATAGTACCAATCTTTTGCTACACCTTGTAAGGACCATAGTAATTTGGCGATAATTTATTATCCTTCTTAGCTTGCTTGAGGGACATTTGTTTGTATGGTCGTAGCCGTAAAAACACCAAATCTCCTACATCAAGACTTATCTCGCTGCGATGTTGATTTGCATGTTGTTTCATTCGATTTTGTGCCAAATTCAGGTTATCCTTTAAGAGTTGGAGAACTTCTTACTGATGCTCGATGTGATCTTCCACTGCTTGAACCTTTGAATTTTCCCATAAAGATGATGTGATGGATGGTGGATGATATCCATAAAGTGCCATAAATGGGGTCATTTTTGCTGCAGTATGGAGGGAAGTGTTATACCACCATTCAACGAGAGGTAACCACTTGACCCATTGTCTTTGTTTATCAGATACAAAACAACGAAGATATCCTTCCAAAAATTTATTTATTATCTCAGTTTGACCATCAGATTGAGGATGAGAAGATGAGCTATGAGCTAATTGAGTACCAAAACAAGAAAATAACTTCATCCAAAAATTTCCAATAAAAATGGGATCTCTGTCGCTCACAATAACCCTTGGGCTTCCATGTAGATTTTGAATTGTGTCCATAAATGTAGTAGCAACTATACTTGCTTTAAATGGATGAGATAATGTACAAAAGTGTGCATACTTGGTAAGTCTATCAACTACCACCATGATGACACTCTTTCCTTCAGACTTAGGTAAGCCTATGATAAAATCCATTGAAATCTCCTCCCAAAGTTGACTTGGAATGGATAAAGGTTGTAGAAGTCCCGGGGTTTTAATTGTCTCAAATTTATTCTGCTTGCAAACCAAACATTCTACCAAAAAATTTTGAATATCAGATTTAAGGCCATCCCAAAAAAATTCTTTTTTCACCCTGTGGTATTTTTTTTAAAATCCCGAGTGTCCTCCTAAAGGAGAAGTGTGCAATTCCAAAAGAATCTTTTGTTTTAGTTGGGAATTCTTACAAAGATATAAGCGATCTTTGTACCATAAGGAATAATTTTTCCAGCTAAATGTATCAAATGTACTAGGATCTTACTGCAACTTTTGAATGAGTGTCCATACATCTTTGTCCTTCTTCCATTCATCTCTTGCTTCGGTTATCCAATCTGGTTGGATAATAGAAATGGCACAAAGCAATGCTTCCACCTCTTCATTCTTTCTTGAGAGTGCATCTGCAACAACATTACGCTTTCCTTTTTTGTAGGTTATTTCAAATTCATAACCCAACATATTTGTGGCTCATTTTTGTTTCTCTTCTGAAGATAGTCTTTGTTCCAAAAAGTGTTTAAGACTATCATGATCAGCTTTTACCTTGAAGTGTCTTCCCATTAGGTAAGTTCTCCATTTCTTTAGTGCATGCAGTATTGCTAACATTTCCTTTGATTGGACGACTTTCAAGAGAAATGGCTTTTCCTTCTTGCATTAAAACAACACCAATTCCATTTCCTGAGGCATCACATTCCACAATAAATATTTTTGTGAAGTCTGGCATAGCTAAGACCAGTGCTAGTCACATTGCCTCTTTAAGATGTTCAAAGGCCTTAGTTGCTTCAGGAGTCCATGAAAATGCATCTTTCTTCAATAATGTTTTTAGAGCTTCTACTATTCTCCCATAATTCTTAACAGACTTACGATAATACCCTGTTAACCCGAGAAATCCTCGCAACTGCTTTATGGTTGTGGGGACTTTCCATTCCTTAATGGCTTTAATTTTGTTAGGGTCTACTTTAACACCCTCATGAGATACAATATGACCCAAATATTCCACCTCTTGTACTCCAAAGAAACATTTGGATATTTTTGCATATAATTATTTCTCCTGCAATAGTTTGAGCACTCTGTCAACATGTTCAACATGATCCTTCCAAGACCTGCTATATATTAGTATATCATCAAAAAATACCAGCACAAATTATCTAATGAAGGGTTTGAAAATGTAATTCATCAACCCTTGAAATGTAGAAGGTGCATTGGTAAGGCCAAAAGGCATGACCAAAAATTCATAATGACCCTCATGAGTTCGAAATGTTGTTTTTGGAATATCTTCAGTCTTCATTCTAATTTGATGATATCCCGAACGAAGATCCAACTTGGTAAAATAAATTGCTCCATGTAATTCATCCAATAATTCATCAATCACAGGAATGGGAAATTTGTCTTTAATGGTGAGCTTATTGAGCTCCCTATAATCCGGACACATTCAACATGATCCATCCTTCTTGTGTACCAATACTACAGGAGCAGAGAAAGAACTTTGACTAGGTTGAATTATACCCGCCTCTAACATTTCTGCAATCATACGTTCAATTTCGCTCCTTTGGACGTAAGGATATCTATAAGGCCTGATGTTTGGAGGAACACTTCCTGGAATCAAATGAATAGCATGATCATGATCACGAATAGGTGGGAGTCCTTTCGGAGTTTCAAACACCTTGGAATGATTGTCCAAGACTTGTTGGAGATCTACAGAAATAGATGATTTTGATGTCGGAACTTCTGGTGAGCATAATTGTGCAATTACGCCTCGTTGTTCTTTCTTTAGAAGCTTTGTCATGACATTAGAGCTTATTATCCTTCCCGGCTTCCCTTCAATACCCCGTAATTCGACTTCCTTTCCTTCTGAAAAAAAATTCAAGAAAAGTTCTTGAAAATTAAAAACTACCGTCCCCAAAGATTGTAACCATTGTACTCCTAGTACAACATCAGCACCTCCCATAGGAATGGAAAGCATTGGACTAGTCAATACATATTCCCCCATGGTTATCTTGATATTATGGCATTTTCCCGAGCAATTTATAGTTCCTCCATTTGCAACCATCACTTGACATTCTGGTGCTGGGTATAGGAAACAATTTAATTCCTTGGCTACCTTATAATGAATAAAATTATGAGTGCTACCTGAATCAATCAACACTATTACCCTTTTCTTCTTTATATGTCCTTCTATCTTGAGAGTTTGAGGAGTGGTAATTCCTGCCAGTGCATTACACGATATGGTCGGATTCATTTCTTCCTCTTCTAGGGGTGGTTCCTGGTGTATATTGTCTTCTTGTTCATTTTCTTCTTCTTCTTCACAATCTATGTAAAATAATTTCTTCTCAGCACACTTATGACCTTTAGTGTATTTTCTATCACAACTGTAGCAAAGCCCTTTTGCTATTTTTCTTCCAATTTTTGTGGTGTCAACCTTGTAGGTTGTGGAAATCTAGGCGTAGCAACACTTCCTTCTTTATAGAATTGAGTGGTAGGCTTCCTTGTCGCCATAATTTTACATTCAAATTTTCTTGCCAACTTGAATGCCTTCTCCAATGAATCAGGTTCCAAAACGCGAACTTCATGTTGGATGTTATCCTTTAAAGTGCCTATGAAGAGATCAATCCTGTGTTCCTCTGGAATATCAGTTACCCTTATATTCAATTTTTGGAAGTCCTCAATGTGCTGCCCCACTAAACCCTTTTGTTCGAGATTTATCAATTGGCTAAAGAAGGTGTTGCTCTTTGTATCCTCATAATGTGCTATCATTTCCTCCGTAAAAATTGACCAAGTGACACTTTTTTTATGGGAGCAAAGCCATCGATACCATACAAATGTATTTTTTTCTAAATGTAAAGTTGCAATGTGTACCTTTTGTGTGTTTTGCAAATTATGGAGATCAAAATATTGCTCCATCTGTAGTATCCATGTTACAGGATCCTTTCCATCAAACTTCCTCATATCCATTTTTGGATTATGGTGGTTCTTACCACCAACATTAGAGTTTATGAAATCATGATTAACATTTATTTTGTTCTCATCATGAGTTTCCTCTACTATATTTTCACCATTAGGAAACATTTCTTGTATGAACTTTGTCAAACCTTCTATGTTTGCTTTTAGATTATTCTTCATCTTTTCCATTTTAGCTTCCATGTCATCCATCTTAGATTCCATGCCAGCTTCCATGCCATCTATCTTATATTCCACACCTTTCTACAAACCATCCATATTATTCTTCACACCATCCATCTTTGCTTCCATGCCTTTCTTCAAAACTTCCATTTCATTTTTTTCTTCTCTTTGCGAGAGCGAAATTTGGTGCACTTGCTCTTGTAATTTTGATAGATCATGTTGCAATTCTTCATCTTCATGATTCATAGTAGAGCCCTATGAAGGCTTAATGGTTGTTGAATTATTTTTACAGGGAATTTTTTAGAACCGAATACTGATATCTATTCTAAAATATGCCCTTGGAATCAATTCAAATTGATTTTTCAAACAAGACTTATGCAATTCGAAGAAAAAAAATACACACCTTTTTCTTTCTTTTGAGGAGCTTGATATTGAAATTGGATTATCTCTTTGATTGCAGCTCGTCAATATCTAAAATTCAGCACTGTAGTAGCCCTCTGAATTATCCTTTGAATTCCACAGTTCTGACCTAATTTGGATTGTCCAAGACAAATTTATGTCCAATCTCCCACAATGACCTAATTATGGACTGGTTCAGTAGAGCGAACTTGTACGACTTGCCACTTGTCACTGTTTTTCCCTTCACCTCTAAAATTGATAGCCAAGAAACTAAAGTCCATGTACTTGTGACCTATTTTTACGTCACTCCAATTCGATGCTCAGAGAGAGAGAGTTATTGAAATTTTCCCACGATCACCTCTTTGAGATGAAATTCAGGAGCCTGAAAAAGAACTACCTTCCACAGATCATATCTCCAAACATATTGCGAAAGAAGCTCTAAAATTTTTCAACAAGTTTCCTCAGGATTTCAATTTTGCACCCTAAACATTTCATATTCTGAACCTTCGTATAAAAAAAGTTATAGTGCAAATGCCACAATGACCTGTTTAGGAGCCTGAAAAAAGACCTAACTTCCACAGATCATATCTCCAAAAATATTGTGAACCAAGCTCTAAATGAATTGGCTTATTTCTAAGGCGTTGATATCTCTTTTCTTCTATTTTTGGAGCTGGTTACACAACATTTGGTATCAGAGCTTTGGATTCTAGGGTTTCGCTGCTCCAAACATGTCATTGTGGCATTTTCGCTATAACGTTTTTTCTACGAAGTTTCAGAAGCTGAAATTTTTAGGGTGCGAAGCCAAAATCCTGAGGGGGAAACCTCCAATACATTACATAAATGAAAAATTCTTGGATGATACAATTTACAAAACCTCCTTTCTATATATAGGAGTCCATGCGGCCATAATGTAATCCTAGTGGGCCACAATGTAATCCTAGCCAACGTAACAATAATAATTTAAGGGCACAATAATAACAAAATGGCGGTTACAAGGGTAAAATAATAACAATAAGGGGGTTACACTAATAACAATAAGGGACTATACTAGTAATATAGGGACCTAACACATGGACCATGGGCCAACCATCAGTGCGTTGAGGATCTGTGGCTTAGTCATATTCTTTATAATCCTAAGCATGGCCAATGAAGACTATATCTTGACATACATGATATAGTGGTGGGATTTGGACACTAAAAACTTCATTTTTGGGCCACAGAGATTCACCATAGAAGTCCCTGACCAACCTTATGCCCCCCCATATAAATGGATTAGATGCATGCATTTGTTTATGGTGAAAAGGTTTCACCCAGAAAGAATGTTTTTGCTGGCCATCATAATTGGTAGATAGATATTTCCCCCCACTGTAAAAACCTACAGAGAGAAATGGACCCCCAAAATAATGACTGCTAATGAGGGTATACCGAGGGTGAAAAAAAGTACCACTTTGTGCAGTAGGAACGACATATGGAGAATGACCCAGGTGGGCAATGGTACTAGCAACGGGGTTTCCCCAAGGTAAACTAGCCCCTCAAGTCAAAGTACTTGTAGGTGGCACCCCTCCAAAGAGTGAACTATTCCAAGCTTGTAGCATACTAGAATCTAAATTTACGCGATGCTAACTACGGAGAACTGGCGAATTCCCCCACAGATTCCTAGAAGTAACCATGCTTAATTGTGAAACATGAATATTTGGTTTGGAAAATTATGGTGTGTAAATTCCTGAACCTATTGGCTGACAAGGTTGGGGTACCGTAGTCAGCATAGATGGCGGTGTGGGCACGGAAACATTGAGGAAACTAGTGGAAGAAATAGATGAGACTGTTGGAATGCCCTAGGAAGAAGTAAGAGGTGTGGACAGAGGAGTAGGCATAGCCACACAAAGAGGTGGCAACGCTATCATGGAAACTGAGATTGGTGATGCAAAAGGTAATGAAGTCTACGACTCTACCATAGGGTAAATGGTAGATAAAGTCACGTAAGAGTAGGCCAGTGTAGAACCGTCTAGGTTCAGTTGCAGTAATGTACACAATAAAGGATCATTCAAAGGTGGATTGGCAAGATTGTGAGAGTCATCTGCCAAAGTCTCAATAGAGACCAAATCACTATCAGTGGGACTAGACACAGATTCCAACAATATGTGAGGCTAAATTCTAGATTCCAATAGGCACTCTTCATGTAGGATAAATGAGTCTGCTTCATTCAGGAGGTAAACCTTCAAGACGACATGAACGTCAACTAAAAAATTCAACCAGGGTGATAATTTAAAAAAAAAAATTAAGTTAGTGCAAAAACCCTAAGGCCAAAACTACAGACTCAGATCAAAGAACACACTCTAGTAACATCCTAGAAGATAGCAGACAGAAAAATAATACAAATAAGTTGGTGGTGGAATGGTTATACTAATGACCTGCTTCCCAGCCATTTTAGTTGTGAACTAGACACAAGTACCCCCACAAAATGTCGAGCATCCTGCGAGAGGATTGAGAGAGTATGACTAAAATATGTCCCAAGTATAGAGAAGATGACCTTGACTCTACACCTATGTATGGGCCCTAGAAAGAAATGCCACTATGGTCACCACATATAATAATACAACTTAGGGGGACAATCACAAGACAAATTAACATGCAAGGGCAGGAAGCTTAACCCCAAAAGGAGCCAAGATCAAAACCCCCTTGAGGGTTACCTCCCAAGTGGTCCCCAAGTGACAAAACACCATTTTTATGTGTACGAATTACGCTATATCTCCCAACCCAAAAATAAGTGTAATGGGTCAGGTCACCCTGCTTAGTCCATGTGTGACCTCATTCCTAACCCTTTTGTGGGGAGGGCTTCCTAGACTACTCTACTACAAATGGATTTTACTCCCTACCACAAGCTGTTAAGTTGATTTTGTCATCTTGGAATGGTTAACTCACATTCCTATCTCCAAGACCCTATCCTAAGCTAGTGTTTTTGTACTACAAATAGAAATGAAATAATAATTGAGTTGATTTTACTATCACATTAATTTTAAGTGTTTTTGCTTATAGAAATAGGAAGTGGTGTGAAACTAAGCTAGTGTGAAAGACTCTTAATTAGTCACCCTAATGTACCTATATGCAATTTTCATTTTCAATTCAATGAATGCTAGCTACGAGAGGGAAAGAGATTATATAACACACCAATGCCTACTAAGATGTAGTTCTCATTAAATCTTCCTAAATGAAAAATATCCCAATAATTTTATGAATTAATGACCCAAAAGACACACCAAAAAATAAAATCGAAAAAGAGACCAAAACAAGTCTCCCAAGAAAGAACACAAATCACTCCAAAAGCGAAAAAATAGGCAAACAAAGCCCAATAAAAAAGATTCAAGGCAATAAAAATGAAATCCAAAGTGAAGAAAAATGTGGCAATGTTGATCAAGCTAAGGCTCCAACACAATGGCTCAACCAGGGCCAATATTGTACAAAGGGATAAACTGAACCCTAGAGGCAAAGAGTCCTAAACAATATCTTAATGAAAGCAACGCAACATGCCAAACACTTTCTAAATAACTTGATCATATGAAAACTGCACAACCGGTCACAACACCACCATTTGTGACACTAAAAACCAAACAATCAAAGAGATCACTCAACAAGTAGGCATGAAAATGAGAAATAATCCCAAAATTTGAATGTAAAATGTAAATTATATCCAAAAAAACATTGAATATAGCCATCCAATGTTGATAATGAAGTCAAGAGACCAAACTCAAAACTCAAGCCAAGGAAACTAATCAATAAATAAAGAATCAACTCAGGCAACAGTGAATAAGGGAAGACCTTGAACAAAATGACACAGATAGATCAGATCAAGGACACACTAGTAAATTTTGCGGAAATTCTGACACTTGGTTCCGACACTTTTGACCAAATGTCGGAAATTTCCCCAATTTTTTTTTAACTTATTCAAATCCTGCCCGGAACCAGTGCTATACCGACGTCTAGAGAAAAGTGTCGCAATACCAACACTTAGACAAAGTGTCACAATTGCGACGTTTGGAGAAAGACGTCGCAATTGCGACACTATGCCCCAAAGCATCGCTATTGCGACGACTGCTTCCAAACGTCGCAATTGTGACACAATGTGTAAGTGTCAGAATTGTGACATTTGGAGGTAGCCATCGCAATAGCGATGCTTTGGGGGGTGTCGTAATAATGACACTTATATGCAATAAATGAAACTTATATGCCTTTGCAAAATCTGTGTCACTTATGGTTTATTTTTTATTTTCTTTTGCTTGAACTAAGTCTTATTTGCATGTGGATTGTGTAATTTCACTTTTATTGCATATTATAGAATGTGTTTTTTAATAATATTATAAGATACATGTGAGATAAAGGTTTATTATTTATCATATATAAATAAATTTTATCAATATTGTACATTTAGACTTTTATGAGGTGATGTTATAAGTAAATTCATAAATATCTCTTTTTAATCCTCATTTTACTCCATGAATATGTTTGGAAATGAAATTTCAATAGATTAATTTTCTTGCTATTGTATGTTTTATGAAGATATGGTAAGGAATTCTGTCTTGTTCTTCTTCGAAATAATTATATATATATATATATATATATTTTCAAAATAGATTAAAAAAATTATATGAGAAAAATTATTAATTCATCAATATGTGTGTGTGTGTTGTGAGGAATAATTTCATAGTTCAACTTAATGGTTCATTATATAATCATGTGAGCATCACCAATGATATATCTTAAAAAGCAACTAAAAAGCCATGTGTACAAAATCGATGTATACTCTAGAGAGTGGTTCTCATATCACTATGTAAATTGTTGTATGCTACTTCAACAAAATTATAAGATAAACTATAATACACATCATATATACACCATAACAATTGCCATACAAATAATTTGTTTTAGGATACATGTCGCATTCTAGGGGTAAATTCCATATGATGTGTATATCAATCTATTACGTGTTGGTAAGTTGTGATTATCTAAGAAATGATAAGGAATATCCATACATCATGATCTTGTAATGTGATTATAAATTGTGTCTATAATTTCCATAAAATGTATAAATGATTTGTTTAAAAAAACTCAACACAATCAACCCTAAGCAATGCTCATGATGTGGAATGTCATTGGTGAAACCAAAATTATGGTCACATGTCCCATTTATATGGTAATGGTGATCATATATATGTTGTAGCGACACTTGATGAGTAATTAAATAAATCTCAGAGTGTGACTCATTGTGCCATATTTTTTTAAGGCATGATTTGTTTTCCTAGTTTTTACTAATTTGTTAACATATTTTATTCATTTGGAAAGCTAATTAATGATGATTTAAGTAATTAGGACCTAATGAGAGATCATCTTCACATCTTCACTGAAATATATTTGGTAATTGTAGTCACTATATGAACCGCACATGCATGCTACTTAAGAAAAATTGAAATATAAACTATAATACACATCTTATATCTGCCATAACAATCGTCATACAACTTATTTACTTCTAGATACATATGAAATACTTCAGGTAAATGCCATATTATGTGTATACCAATATAGTAGGTGTTGGTAAGTTATGAGGATCTAAGAAATGATAGGGTATCCACACATTAGTGCCCTAGTGAATTTTTTGCATAATTTTCTATTTGTTGTAATTTTGTTTCCTAGATTTGTTATAGATTTCAAATAATACAATTATCTACCAATTGTTCTTTATAAAGAAGAAGTACAATAAGTAGTCACCTAAAAGTGAGCCATGTGAAAATATTGGTAACATGAGTAACTTGGTAAGCTGTAAATGAAAAGTGAATAACCTCCACTCACCAACAGGTGGCAAGCAAGGTTGGAATTTGGATTTCTCTTTACCCATCACACAATTTTTTTTGACGTTTTGGTAATTATTTTTCCAGTCAATAAGTGTTATGTTTAAAATTTTTCGCTTCATTAATGACGTTCTCGTAATAAATTAACCCTTCACCAATAAAAGTTTGATTAAAAAATTGAACGCTCTTCCATTTTCTTTGGTTTTTGGAGTGTGATATATCTGTGTCATGGAATTTTAATACCTAAAGTTTCAAGAGAAATAACTGATTCTTGTAAAACTAATATTTCCTCAATATATGCTATGATCTACTAAAAATTACTTCAAAAAGAAAGTAACCTTCCAATATAAAGAAAAAAACATGAACGAGCTTTCCCTAAATTGCAATAAATTTATGTTTATTATTAATATTGCATAATCCGTCTTATAAAAATTGCATAATTGGACTAAGAACAGATCCTCAGTGCATTTTTTATTGTTGTTGTGATTAAAATAATGAGGCAAAGAATGCTAAGGAACTCAGAGAAATTAGTCTATGTATTATTTCTCACAAAATCATGTTGAGTAGTGAAGACTAAGCGCTAGATTTTTTTTTTTGTCCTCAATCTCTCTATTAATTATGTCTATGTAGTTATAGGAATAACAAGCCAAATAAATCTCAGGCTTCCAGAGAAATTAGTCTCTATGTGCAGAAATTAATGATTGTTGTTGACTAAATGTTATACCATTTGAAATTACTGAGCGAAATTAATCAGGCCATGATGTACCATTTGTCAGTATCTATTTTCTCATGTATGAAAGTTGATGTACCATTGAAAGTTTAATAATTCTATTCAAATTTTAATAACTATAATAACTATTTTAAAAAAAAAAAAAAATAATGATTAAAACTAATTAAATTAAAATTCTTAAAAGACAAAATAAAATCCTAAGAATCATGAACTATTATGATAATTTAAAAATATAGAACTCAGGCTGAACATAGTTACAAAGATACAAAGAAAAGAAGAGTGCATGTGCATGATAACCTCTTTCTTGACAACCTATGAATGTCATTCTCAATGAAGAATCGAGACTCAACTGGATTGGATTGTGTATCAAAACAGTAGGAATGAATCAAATTTCAATGAATGAATAACTTGATCGAGAAAATTTATAAGGAAAGGTAACTTGAATATGAATCTACTAAACCTCACTTCCA
Source organism: Pinus albicaulis (assembly GCA_034641835.2). Lineage (NCBI taxonomy): Eukaryota > Viridiplantae > Streptophyta > Pinopsida > Pinales > Pinaceae > Pinus > Pinus albicaulis. The sequence goes on from JAXQQM020080996.1 coordinate 34,101, forward strand.
TGATTAAAAAACACCCCCACCTTCTCAGTGGCCCCATCATGGTCCACCTATTGAAAAACAACCAACAAATATTATTTTTTATATATTTTTGCATGGCCATTGGACAATCATTTACTATGGTTTTCCTACTAAATTCCAATGGATGATTATTCAAAAATATTGAGAATTAGTTTACTCTCAAGGCATAGCCAAGAGTCTTACTGGATAATTATAGATTACCTCTCCATTGGATGATTGTACATTTTTCATCTACTTTTTCACGTGAGTTTCAGTTGATGCTAGATCTTTGTCTTCTATTTCTTTAGTGAAGCTAAGAGTTAACTTTGATCTTACATTAATAACTATACTTGCATGAATATCCATGCTTTTATACTTCCCCACTGTAGTCAATGTTGATGTATGGCCTTGGCCCATTGATCTTACATTTAACTCACTATTCATATTCAATTTTCTCCAGTTCAACCCAATAAAATAAGGAAAACAGAAAATGAAGTCTTGATTTTTCTTTCCAGTGCTCCTACATAATACAAATACTCTTAAAAACCAATTAATATATAAATTGTCAGCATTCATGCTAAAATCAGTTTGAATTTTTTTAATGAATCTGCTTACAATTAATAGATTACATTGCTCACGGAATAAGAGATAATTTAGAACTATGATTTCACAATAATAAATTAGCCTAGCGGTTCAAACTTTGAACATAGCTTATGAAATTAAAATATGGCAGGTTAATGAGCCAATCTAGTTTCCTCGAAGCCAATCTTGAGCTCGGCCTAAGTCTGAATGCCTTGAGAGTGCGAGTGTAAGGAACTAGATACCTAAAGCTTTTATTTTGTTCTTGTGTAATTCACTACTTGACCATCAAGCCAAGCCACCAGCTATATTAACACTACTTCATGTTGGGGCAGATTGGCATTCTAATTTTTTAGTGCTATAGCCGTACTTTTTCACTGCTTCACCAATCACAACCTTGGAAGTTTGTAGGGCAACGAGCTTTATTCTTTCTTTGGTGTTTTATGTAAAAGAAAGGATTTGTGAACTTTCTATAATAAGAAGGGGAAAACCAAATTGATTCTAATTTTAAAATATCAATAATGATAAGTGGTAATTCCTTTATTAAATTTTAAATTTTGAGTGAGCCAAAAAAGTAACTTTCCTTACTTTTTGAGTACAGCCTTGCAATTGCGAAGAGGAATAGTGTTGCAAAATTATTGGTAAGTGGAAATTAAAGGGCATAAGAACGTTTTTGAAAAAAATTCAAACGTCAAAATTAAGTCTTCTATCCTTCCTAGCACGTCATGGAAAACGGGAATCCGCAAATTTTAGTCGTCAAATACGTGCCAAATGCCTTATGACGGGAAAAATGGAGGACTGGTCCTATGCTGCTACATGAGCTAGGGTTTCATGTGGCAGCAGGGAACCTTGTATAGTTTTTCAAGGATAAGAAAGGAGAATATTGTCAATTAATGATCACATGAAACTTCATCACCATTTGAAAATTGTGTCCTAATTTGAAACAATAAGACTACCCAACTATTTCATTATTTAATTTAGATTGTGTAATACAAAAAAAATATCCTAGATAACTTAAATAATGTAAGCGCTTTTGCAAAAATTTAGTGGGGAGAACCTTCAATTACATTTATTTTGAAGATCCACTTGCATTTTAAGCCATTTTAATTAGTCTTTCATGGCTATTCTAGTAAAAATTTCAACCTCTTGTAGAAATTTGTTTGTCACTTGTATTAGAAATGCAAAAATCAAATGTAAATAAAATGATTTGAAATGCAAAAATCAAATGCGCGCTAAATAAAAATGATTTTATTAAAAACTAGATTAATGTCTGATATCACGCGCACATTCACCCTGATCAACTCTTGTAGAACAACATTTTCCCTTAGCTCTTGCAGAACAGCATTCGCCCTCAGCATTCACCCTCAACTCTTGCAAAATGGTAAGTTCTTACTACAGGCCCTTCCTCCTATAGTAGGGTTGACCCTATTTTGGATTTTTTGTTCAATTCCATTAGATTGTGTTAGGCTATAAGGTTCTCTCTAGATGTCTTCCAATGTTATTTCGGATGAGTTTCAAAGAGGATGTGTAATATGTACTTGTGCTTGCATGAATTTGACCCCACCAGTTTCATGAAGTTTAAGCTATGGATTTTAGTTCGACAAACTCATCCATCTTAACACCCAATAACGAATTGCCCTTGGTCTGATCTATATTGAAGGTGAAGTGCAAAGTGGTAGAGAATGGGAGATTGAAAGACATCAACTTTATCACAAGGGTAGTACTCCAGATCGAAAGTGATGAGCTTTAATTCTCCAGATTTTGGGATTTTATGATATTTCGGGATTTTCTGATGAGATACCAAAGGTCACATCCATACAACCATATCAAGGTCAATGTTGAGATCATTATCATATAGATATAGGTCACTGATATATAGGGTTAATATCATCATCACTATCCATGGAAACCGAATGGTTACAAAATATGTGATTTTGGTTGGCTCATTTATAATTATTACCCATTTACAGTAGAGCACAGAAACACTAATTATGGCTTGAGCAGAGCCTTTACAACAAGCAATGAAATTGCAGCTGCTTCATCAATAACCAATAGCTCCACTTGAGAAAGCTTTTCATAATCTTGGGGCTGGATATACTGCAGAGTAAACAATTGTAGTTATCATTCATGCTCAAATATATTAATATAATTTTTACATTGAACTGAAGAAAGGGAAACAAGCAAATTCTAGCCATCATACAATTCTTTGACATAAGAGTTTTGAGTGACATACTTGAAAAAAGAACTCATCCACTGATATTTATAATCATTCGAGTTATTCAAGTTAAACACAATGTCAAGAATCAAGATTCAATACCCTCTATTATCTTCATCACCCAATACAAGATTTAAATTTTCCCCAAAGAAACGCTTATTAAATTGGCAGCCATTATTTCTCCCTACTTTAAAAGCCCTACATTTAAATGAGAACAAGCATTACATAAATTTTTCAACTACAAAAATCTATTAGTGTTCAAGTGTACTTGTGTGCATCACTTGTGTAGGGTATTCCTTTTCCACTTTCACATTATGATCCAATAATGTGTGTAGTATAGTTCATAATTTTTGTGATTTAGATTATCTTGAAAAGGGAAAGGTAAATTATTTCTCATGGAAAAAGAAGGTTTTCCCTTTTTACTACTGGAAATGGTACAACAAAGTTCCATTTCTACCCGAAACTCCTATGAAACAGGAACCAAATAAAGGCCATGTCCTCAATGGACATCATTTGGCTTTGAAAATGGCCATTGCGCCGTGTTGTTTCTTATATTACATCACAATAGTTTCTTAGGTCATTTATTGTTTCTTGAGATGAAAAACAACCAAAGAAATCGTGAAGATCCTTTCAAGAAATAAATGACCATTTCTCAATCATATCTCAACTATTTTTTATTTTATTAAGTGGTTTCTTACTTTGAGAGAAATTTGACACTTTTATAAGGAATATAACATAAAAACACAAAATGGGAAGGAATTGATGAGGTAGATGACCTTTAGTTGTTGTCAATTAAGAATTGATAATACACGATGCATGTTCTATACTACAAACTAGATTCCTTCATGGAGTTAGGACACAGAGTATTGAATCAAAGTTGTAGTTTCTAACTTCTTGTATTGGTTCATCAATCTTGAAATTCAGACATTGTATGTCTTCATTGCTTCATATTTGAATAATTTGCATTATATCGTACAATAGGAAATTAGGAATTATGATTATTATTACTTTATGGATCTGTTAAGTTACTTTTAAGTTTGCATGGTTTAGTGTGAAATTATTCTTGTGTGCCCCTAGGCCCAGGTGAAGGAATGCCAAGGACTGAGAACCCTAGATTTTAAATGGTATTGTTTCTTATGCCCAAAAACCCCTCAACATAATTTCTTATTAGTTCTTAACAATAGTGTTGTAAACAATTTGAGAATTAATATAGCAAAATATTGCACTTCTCAAGATAAATTCCTAAAGCTAAAGTGTGATACCATGTGTAATTCAATAGCCCCATTGTCACCTCACCAACCTCTTTTCACTTCGAGCTAGCTCTCCTCCAACTCAAGGGGGGTTTTCCCTAGTAGATTTTAGGGATTTAATGGCCCAACCAAACCAAGTCAAGAGCCCCCTAACTCTATACGTTGACTACTATCAATAAAAATATTGAACAATAGGGTCAGACATGCATCCTGAAGATAAAATTGCCAGGGTATTTTTGGGTAATTTTAAAGGGAAAGTCCCCAAACACATATAATCAAGGAATTGCAACGTGATTTCAAACATTAAATATCAACAAAATCATTTAAAGGATATTGAAAGGAAAAGGGTGATGGAAGATAGAAAGTGCCTTACTTAAATTCTCTAAGGATTTTTCAATAGTTGCTCCAAAAGCTTCACTTCAAGGTCCTTCAAGATCGTCTCCAACAATGCTATACCATCAGCTTCAACAATGTTGGTCCAAAAATGTCCTCAAGGTCTTCACAACAAGTTTACTAGAAGTTGCTCCAACAATATAGTCAATAAGGTCTTCAACAAGGGTTACTTCCTCCATTGTTTTAGAAATCCTTTAATAATGTTTTTATCCATAGACTAGCAATAATGCAAGGAATATCTTTAATAAATATGAGTTGAAGTTTGCTTCAAGAAGAACCAAACTCTATTTTCAACCAAGCCCAATGTCTTCTTCCAAATAAGGTCTTCTTCTTGTTGAAGGTAAGGCTACTAAAAAAAATATATCTATTAAGAGGATCTCCAAACAGTGCAAAAATCCGAACTCCTTGACGCAATGTATGCAAAAACTAGCCCAAAATCTGTAAAAATTTAAGGTTCGAGGTCTGCAAATAAAAGAGCTCAATAAGAGACCAAATTTCCAACTCAGATTCTTCTTCAAGACCATCTTCTTCTTGTGACTGAGATCCACTATTTTGCAAGAGATAACTTTTATAATTTTTTTGAACTACCCCAAAATTGAGCTCAGCCTAAGGTCTGTAATTTTGGTATGAAGTATCAAGATCTGCAAAAACAAATGTATAGGTATTCAAGATAAGAAGTTTCAAAATTTATAGCTGATTCGAGTCTGCAATTATGAAAAATCCTGAAATCTGTACTAGATTCAAAGTATAACATACACTAGCAATTGCACCGGGAGGTGCAAGGGAACCACATAAAAGAAAGAGTTGCTTGGAGGAGGAGTAACCATATGAAAGGGTGAACTTAGTTTCTATTAGATAAAGAGAACGCTATAGTACAATCTGTCCAAGATCATCTATGGTCCCTCAAAAGCACCTTTTCGAAATTTTGGGGTAAAAATTCTAACATGTGAACCATACATGCCAATGTCCAAAATAAAAGAATTTTTTTAGGTCTTCATGAAACCGAGTGTGGACATAAATATCTCATCAATATAATTCTCGTCTATCATCTTCAATATCAATGACTTGATTTCATTATGAATATAATTTCTGAACTTATTGCTAGTTTCAAAAACCAAGCATAATGAATGGTTTGATCTGCTACCCTTGTTTCTGATACATAAATAGCCAATACTCTTTTCCAAACAGGCTGCAACGTTTTATTATGATGTGTGATTTGATTTTAAAAAGGTTCTTTACAACAAAATCCTCATTAGTAATACACTGGCATTATTTCAGAACTGGTTATTTCTTGCTCAACGAAAGTTTACAAACCCTGCCAACAGGGAATGGACCATTATGTGATCCGCTAAAAAATATATTTAATGTATTATACATGTAGGGGATTTTTCTCATCTGCATGAGCTAGATGATTAGGATTACTCCAACCTACCCTTATGTTAAGGATCCCCTTTCACAACATAAAATCCCCTATTTTTTTAAGACTCTTGTCTCAAATACTAATTTGCATGCCAAAGATTACTCTCATAGTGTGTACAAATTTAGCTCTCAAGGAAAATGGAGTTGCCTATGAGCGTAGATATAAAATGAGAAAATTTGTGCCAAATAACACAAGCAGGAAAGTCAGAGCCTTCATTGAAGCTATTGGAGGCCCTTTATTTTACTATTATACAATTTCTCTAGCTCTTCAGGGCCTCCAACCTCTTCTAGTTCCTGTGAAACTCAAAAATCAATAAACTATCAATACATCTTCACCTAAGACCACGCATGAATAAGTCTAAAAAAATTTGAAATACAAAGATACAAACAGTTATAAGGGAAGAAGAAAACTCACTTTTGGTCCAAGGAAAAGACCATTTTCTACACCATTAAACTTGTCTGCATGATGAAGTTACAGTGGCATTTAAACAAATTTGTATGAGATCTGCTACTTACTAGAAAGAAATCTATGTCTAACTCATAGATAAATGAAGCGATCTATAGAGCTATGATAAGGAAATTAGGAAGAAACCTGATGTGTAGCTGCTACCTTAAGAAGATATGGAACATCAACAATAGGCCCAATAGGAAAGCGGTGATGAACAAGACCATCGTGGACAAACATATATGCCATCCAAAACATGGTGATACCAAGCCCCTGAGGAATTTTTTAGAATGCACGGTAGGTTGATAATAGAGTGACTAACATACTGCTATTGAAAATCACCTTGACATAGCTGTTAAATCAAACTTGGTTTAAATTTACAGTGATCACATCATTCTTTAAAGAATACTGTCAATTTAGTACTTCTGTGAATTTTAATGGTAGAAATAGTCAAAACAGAGGCCAGTACTTACAACACTAAAACAAAGGCCTGGCACAAAGCCTTTGTTATAGAATCCACAAGCCAGTAATGCAATGGCCGGACCAGCGTTGATAATGGAAAACACGTCATTCAACTCAAAAGCTCCCTCGCTTGGCCTGTGATGAGAATTCCCAAAGAAAATGGATTGTCAATTACAATCTAAAACTAACATCTCAACAGTCCTGTAATCAATGGAACAAAAGGGGATTGCATAGTGCAAAACATATCTACTATGTTATAGCCCAGCAAGCCCAATATTCCATTCCAACTTATAAAAGCACATTTGGAGTCATTATTTTTTGAATATTTAGTTCCAAATCTAATACCAACAGCCCAAGTAAAGAAATTGCACATACCATGGCTCCCACTGCTAATGAAAATGTGCCAAACATCTCTGTGCAGGGAATCTCTGCAGCCTGCATACAAATTCCATCAAATAACAAGCAAGGTAATATACCCATGTCATCTCATACATATGAGCATAAAGACAAGAGTGACAGAACTACTATAATATTTATTTTCAATGATAATGGTTAGCACCATTGAGTACGAACTCAAAATTCATGTTTCAAAAAATTGATTAAATACAAGTATTTCTGTGACTTCCAAAGAAAGCATGACCTGAAGCTTAGCAAAGCACATGTTAGGTAAGAATCATGTAACTGAACAATGTAGAATTATAGTTGTTATGATGAAATAGATCCAACATTTTTGTCTGGGCCAACTAAATTTAGTTATATAGCAACATTGAGTGAGAGATACCATTTAAGTTCATCATAAAACTCATGGTAAAGATTTGTAACAAGAATATATCTATACGATCAGTATGCGTAGTGGTTATCACACTGTTAAAAGGAGAATCAATCTACTTACAAGGATAATCTAGTTTCTCATCAAAGATGCAATCTGGCCCTTTCCAATTGGAACCAACGGATTAGGAACCTGTTTAGAGATTTCTGGAAAATTTCCATAACTCATATCTACAGGGTTCACAATTTGTGAGGCAGACACACTCTTTAGGAAGGTTTGTAGCATGAAGTCAGCTCACAGCTGGATGGATGCGGAGACTCTTTTAATAGAATAAGAGGATGATCTAACGAGTACCCCAAGTCTCTCAGACCCCCTAAGCAAAACCATAATAGACCATAAAAGAAAAACTGAAAGGAGCACAGGCATGGTGAGAACATTGGGCCAGTTAAGGAGACGTAGACATTGTCAGCTCAAACAATATATTTCAGAGAACATTGTCTTCAGGAAAGAGAGGAGAAACCCATTCGAAAGATGTTTGAATGGAATACATCAAAAGGCATGTTTCACCAGGAACAGCTAAAATAGTTACGTCAAAAATTAACATTTTGATAGAACAATATTACAAAATGGTTAATGATTCAATCCTCTGACATATCTTAGGATGGATAGATCTGCAGGCACCACAACTAGGAGCATGGAAATCTAAAACAACAAGCTTGTCTCCAGCAATTAGAACAGAATCAATCAATTCCTGGGCTGAATGAACTTCTACCATATTTGATGTCACTCCTTTTTCCCACCATCTTGATAGGTGGGGCATACATGTCTGTGCTGCATGAACCTGGTAAGAAAATCACCCAACCATAAGCAATGAAAAGCCACACTTTGAAATATTTTATAGCAAAATTATCATCATCCTTACATTTTGGTCTTCAATATCCTTGTAATTTAGCCTGTAAGATTTCGTTTCTCTAAAAATGGTAGGGTGTTTCTATGATAATTATACCTTACTCCTTGTGACCAGACTCTTAAAAATAGTGTTCTCATTGTTCAAGGTGTGCTTTGGTAGCAAGAATCTAAAGAGGCATGGAATAGGCAGTGTATATCTTTAGCCACCAGACTATTTTTTCCAATAGTAAAGCTTCCTTAGGCCTTGCCATCATCTTACAAAGAGGTGGTCTTGTGCTACATAATGAGAGCCTATTAATGTGAGTTCTATTGTAGTATATACACATTTCAATCTATTGCTTTTCTCATGTTTTGTTTCAATTTTTTTGTGATTTATACACTGCAAACTCAATAATACTGAAATTATGAAGCTGATTTGTTTAGATAATTAATATACCTTTTGATATTTTAAAATTTCACTACAAATAACCTAGTTTAGTCTCATTGTCAACTCGTCTCTTGTTTAGGTGCCTTAATGTGCAATGACATGTTTCCAGGACTGAATTCAATGCAAGGCATATTTGAAACTCTAACTGTGTCTTATTAGAAATGATTTTAGTTTTCATTTTGTGTTTTCAAGTTAGATATTGTTTTCAAGTTTTTACATTTATAATTTTATTGCAATGTGGCAGACTGATCACGGCAGTACAGGAACAACCTCGAGACGGGATGATCACAGAAAGAGGCTAGCGGAAGAACATGTAAAGTGCCAGCATTTCTCTATCTTCAGGTATTTTAGTTATTTACATAATTGAAATAATATTAATTTTGTTCAAATATGCAGACACCTGGCCATGGTATGCTTGATGATTTCCTCTATGAGGAAGATCTTTCTTCATCCCTATCTCCATTGCTCTTGTTCCTAAAAAAGGTGCGAAAAGCAAGGTCGTAATTTGATATTTTTGATAGACGCGCCTCAAACACTTGAAACAGAAGAGAGGATAAAAAAACTTATTTCCCAGCTAGAAACATATCAGGTAATAATAAAAAGTCAAAAGGATATTTTTTTTTCTGCATGAGATGAATTTTGATAGTATGATTTTTAATTTTTACATTGACTAAACTAACAAAAGTTCTTTTGTATGTAGCATTTTTTGACACTTGCTGAACTCGGTGTTGGTGGTAGTGGGACACAAGGGCAAGAGATTACCCATAAAACCTCTCGTACACCTTCTACTCCTTTAGGTTCCAGCCAAGAAACACACCCTTCCCAAGCAGACACCTAGCCAACCGTTGAACGTGTTGGCAGTGATGAGGCTGATATGGCCAACTACATTATTGTGTTTCCTAGAGCTACACATGTCAGCTCCATGGGGACCATTAATGACACGTTATTGGTGAATGATGAAGGTGTCCCTATAAAGCATGCACAACTCACAGGTAAGTTTTAATATTTTAACTATTTTATGTACTCTATCTAAAACATATTTTATCATGATTTTTATTTTTAAATTAATGATAATATCTTTTTTTTCTATGTACGAAACAATGAGTTCTATAGGTTTTTGGAGAGCCATGTGTTGGTAATTTTTGGCCCAACCATACACACAAGGTGGAAATCCCAGAATTCCAACCTAAGAAAAGACCTTCTAGATTATCTAGAAGCCCTTTTTGGGGTCGGCACATTTAACAGAACAGTGGTGGCTCGGGTAGCCGACAAATATTTGAAATATACCAGGGACACCTATACGACACAATTGCAATTTAACCCTATATAAAAACATCCTCTCAAAGTTCCAGAGAGTGATTGGAGAACACTCATCCATGACAGAAAAGAGAAAAGGGCAAAGAAAGAAGTAAAAATGCCAACTGGACCCACAAGGTAAATTACAACTTTAATTCAATAGCTTTAATTTTCTCTATGTCTAAAATAAAAGTGTGCTACGTCATATCTGAATTCAATATTTTGATGATAGGTTGCCTGACACCTTGAAGGCAACCAAATTTAGGATTGAAAATAAGGGCCATCACAAGCTAGGCCAGGGCGGCTACTTGAAATTAGCTACAAGAATTGTAAGTAGCTAAACATCTTATAATTAATTGTATCACCTTCCAACGTTTTTGTAATCCTATCAAATATGATTAAAAATACACAATCATATGTAATGTAGGGTGATGAATTTGGAACAGAAAATACAGAGGAAGATAAAGATATCGCTTTCCATTTCGGCTATCAAGCCGTAGTTGAACGTTGCAGAAGCTTGAGGCAGGTCCCAAGATCCAGAATGCCTGATAAGGTAAAACATTAACCTTTCAATATGTTTGTTTTAGTTCTTAAATTTAATGTCTAACAACTTTGTTTAAATCAGGGGAGCAACACTGCCGATGAGGTAAATAACCCAGTTGTAGAGCTAGATGTAGATGTTCCTCACGTGAAACCTAATCATTGTAGTGGGGACCAGGCCGAAAATGCTACTATCAGTGAGGGCCATGATGGTAATTAATTTCCACTTATAATTTTTTTTAATTATACCTTGATGGTTGTCCTTATAATGTTTTTTGTTTAAATGACAGAGAATGTTTCCCTTGAGGATCTTACCACGAGAGAGGAAGACAGGGCAATAGTCCCAACAACGACAACTCGTGCACCAGGTAAATAATCTCATTGCAATTTTTTTTGTTAATATTACCGAACTAGTTCAATGATATTTAAAAATTGACAATTAAAATTTAATATTATCTCTTTTTGTAGGTGATGCCCCGTCACTGGATGAGACTAGAAATTGTGACTATGTGTTAAATTTCAGCATATGTTCTATGCCATTTCAGATTAGGGCACAATACTGAAGAAGATAGAACATGCTAATGGATCGATAGAAGACAAGCCAAAACAGAGATAATAAATGGTGGCGTTATGGCGATCAGCAGGATGCTTCTACCAGCAAAGTCTCCGATAGGTCATTCATCCAAGCGTGTCACACATAACCCTAGAACAACCCAAACAAAGAATACACAGCTCCAACGTTATCAAGAGAGAGAGAATTCCTCCACACCAATGTGTGTCAATTGAACTCTAAGTATCTCCAATATATAGGAATCTTTGGGGGTGTGTGACACGTCCTTTAAGACATTTAAGTCTATATTTTATTCCAAGCCGACCTAGCACATAAGTGAAACAACTTCAAAGTACATGTTCTGCTCATCCGATCGAGATGATCTTTAGATCAATATTACACCTCTCCAAAAGAGGAATCCAATAAAAATATTGGGATCATCATCTGAGTAGCACAACCTAGAGTTTGGACCTAGTTGTCCAATTTTAACACTCCCTCTCAACTAGGGAGAACTCCGTCCACTAGTGCAATCCAAACATCATGCGTCATCCCACCGAAACTTGCTTTGCTGGCCTATTTATTTTAGAAAAAAAGTGGGTTAGTCACAAAGACATCATTCCTGGCTGACAGATTCAACCCAGAGGTCAAAACCTCTATCGGACTCACAAAGAGTCTCCAACCAACCCGAAGTTGGTTCATCTGACTCGAAGTCAGGCAGAGGTCCAAGACCTCACAAGACTCGATCCAAGATCAAGTGGTTGGGTCGTGCTATCCTAGATAGAGAGTACGAAAATTTTTGATGCGTCCATCAGTCTTTGCTACTAGTCTCTAGCCTTTCCCATCTCATTGGCCAAATGAAAGGTACTTCCCATGAGCCCTAAACTCAATGGGTAGGATGCATACGGGGCATAGATAATGAGAGGTAAACTAACTCAATAATCATAATGGTGGGGTCCAAGCACACCAACAAGGTTCGATAAGCCTAGCCTTGTGGTTGCTCATAGCTCCGAGAAGCTGTCCCCAAAGCCTCCCAGAGCTCCCAGAGCTCATCGTCCAACAAGACCCTCAGAATAGGGTCGTTCCATGATACCAAGTTTCTCATGGAAGGTTATGAACATGACCTTCCCCAAGGTCATTGCGAGAATATGTGCGACCTGTTCATCAGTTCCTATATGATCGAGCCTTATGGTGCCTCGCTATACCATATCCCAGATAAAGTGGTACCAACCATCAACATGCTTGGATCAATCATGGAACCCAAGATTCTATGACAAATGAATCCCCCTCTGGTTATCACAGAGGATAACGGTGGCATCTAGCACATGCTGGAATAGCTCACAGAAGAGCTTTCACAACCAAGTGACTTCACAACATGCCATACATGTTACAATGTATTCGGCCTCAACGGTGCTCAAGGCTACCGACTTTAGATTCCTACCCGAAGCAGATCTACATGTGAAGAAGTATCCATATGTGCTCTTGCGATCCACCACACTGCCAGCCCAATTGAAATCAGTATATCCATGGAGTTTCATACTCCTGGCAGTGTATCTCAGCCCATGGTCTATCATGCCTCAGAGATATCTCAAGAGTTTCTTGGCACCAACCCAGTGAATGTTATGATCAACCATGTGTTGACTCAAAGTGTTCACTACACAACATACGTTCGAACAGGTGTTCATTAAGAACATTAGGGTCCCTATGAGTTGACGATACTCAGTAGGACGGGCCTAGCAATGCTGCCACTAAACTTATTAAAGTTGAGTTCCATGGACTTACAGTCCATCATACCAGAAACTTCATAATGTATTTTCCTTGAGAAAGGAAAATATTGCCAGGTCTCTGCTAGACCTTCAGGCCTAGACATTCGTCCTAGGTCCTTCATCTCGAACTCATTAGTGAGCTCCCTCTTGCACTGATGAATGAGAGGGTCAGCACCTATCAGGAAGAGGTCATCCACATACAGCACTAGAGTGAGAGGCTTCTTTCTATTAACCTTGCAGTGAAGGTCATGATCATCAATACAACGAGTGAAGCCTAGCTTCATCAGGTGGTTATCTATCCTCTCGTACCAAGCTCAGGGTGCTTGTTTCATCCCATAGAGGGCTTTCTTCAACCTGCAGATATGGGTGTCCCGATCCTGGACTTCCAACCCCATAGGTTGCTCCACATATCTCTTCCTCTATTGCACCATGCAGAAAATGCATTCTTCACATCATCTGATGAAGACTCCATCCTTGCGTAGTAGCAAGGGCTATAATAGATTGAATGGTGGTGAATCGGGCCATAGGTGCAAATCATCATAATCTATGACTTCCTTTTGAGAGAAGCCATGGGCAACGAATCTTGCCTTGAACTTTTCAGCACTTCCATCAGATCAATACTTGATCTTGTAGAGCCATTTCGAGGTGACAAATTCTTTGTCCTATGGTCTTGGAACCACATCCTGGACATCATTCTTCATAATGGACTCATACTCTTTGTGCATAGAATCTTTCCAGACTTGATGCTTTACGACTTCCTCAAAGTATCCAAGGTCAGATTGTACAAAAGCACTCATGGCCGCTAGATACGCTGTTATTTATATGGCTTCTTGGTTTTCTTTTGGAATTCCCCCCTTTGAAGCCATATGTCTTTGAGCCATGAGGATATTCTTTCGTCTAGCAATGATATTAGCTCGAGAGTATATACAGAGATGTATTCTCCCTCTTAATGCCAGCTTCTCTCGAGAGAGAAAACATTTATTTTTAAATGAGGGCATCTCAGACACCAACTTGGAAAGGAGCTTTATTTTCCCATAGTCAAAACTATCCAAGACCACAGTCTTTCGCTAAAGACTTCCAACAACGTGTCTATGTCACTGTCCAACAGGGAGAATATATCAACAAGCCTCAGCTTGTGTTAGAAGACCTTACAACAACTACCTATTATTCTGAGGAGATCTGTTGTAGCTTCCTCAAGCAGCCTTCTAAGACTACATCTGCCTTTTATCCTGTAATTGAGGTGATCATCTACTACATCTGGCATTTAATTTTGCTTCCAGATCTACCCATTTGCAGTGAATGGCTGATTCATCTAAGGCTCCAAGGCTTCAGATCTCAGTTCTGCAATTTGTCATTTGGTCAAGACACTTGCTAAGTTCACTGCAACTAGGTTGAGTTCAGATTCACAACCACCATTACTGGTCAGCTGTGCCAGTATCATAATACTCTCATATGAGGTACTTTACTACTCCTGAATGTAGGATCTTAAAGACTTTTCCAAGAACATCAAAACAATTTCTTTGTCTTCACTTGAAACTGCAATACACTGAACTAGTTTTCTATTAGGTTATTTTGCAGACTGCACCATCCACTTATCCAGTCATTGGACAGCCTTCTGAAACTACATCCTAGACAAGGTGCCTTATGAATGGGCTAAAGATCAGGGTATGAGGTAGTCTCTAAAGAATGATCATGGGCAAAGATTTAGCCATATGATCCAATCCAAAACATACCTCAAATGATGCAACTTCTTTCCCTTGCATCCCCGGTGGCCTTGTTATGACAGAAGGCACCTCTATTTTATTTTGGCCTTCAAATTGCCACCTACAGGCCTGCCACCTAGAAATGGTGGTTTTCTTTCCTAGAAACAGTCTTCCAACAGTCTTCCATAGACTATCGTAGTTTCAGCTACCCTTGAGTCTCAGACAGGACATAAAATAGGCATTAAAACAACATAGAGCAGATCTGAGCTTACCTTTGGGCAGAGATTAACTACTGTTGGTAACCTTTAATCCACACTTTAACGCTGTCACGTTCAACATATCAACACTGTTATACGCATCCCTTGTCCACAGTTATATTAAAATTTCTTCATGCAACACTTAAAGCATCACCCAAACAGCCTTTAAATAACAGTGGCATTCCTTTACTTGCTGCGGCCTTTCTTTGAAGGACTTATTTCCTTCTTTATGATTGATCTGGGCATAGAAAAACCCTCAACCTTTAGCTATAGGCTTGGTAAGGGCTGCGGCTTTTGTTTCCCAAGAGTTTGGTCGGTAGAAATCCTAACCCTAAGCAAAATAAATATGGGCTTCATCTACAGATTGCTTGGATCATTCCAGAACATGTTCACTGTAGCTGTAACCATAGACTCCCACTTCAACAATCAACAACTATAAGACTCAAGTGTGATACCATAAGCTAACCCTGCTTAATGCTTTGAAAGTATCTCAGCAGCACATAGAATCAAGCATGCAACATACAGTCAAAACAATGGCAATAATACAACACCGTGTCATCAAGTTCATCATTTAGCATTGCAGCCTCAACTTAGAAAAATTTGTTGGAGATTAACAGTCAATACATAAACCTGTGATCAGCAGCAATCCTCTGTCGATTTTTCTCTCGAATAATGACAATATGGACATCTCTACTATAGGTGAACACGTGCTCACTGACAGTCGCGTGCTTTCTAAATTGTTTCTAGAACAAGGTCTCGGCTCCAAGAAAACTTGATTTGGAATTTCCTTGAGGCTGCTACCAACTCGGATTCTCTGATGTTGCCTTGAACACACACAGCCACGACCAATCGCATACCGTTATCGCACTTGGTGTGGGCAGCCACGATCCTCTTCCTACACAATCGTTGACTTTTCCCTGCCACGTGGGGACCATGATCATTCTGATTCAACGCAAGCAACAACCCTTCATTTCTGATCCAACAAACTGATATCACACACACCAGGTCATCATCCATTTTTTTTTGTTTTGTTGTTGTAATGTACCGAGATCCTCAACACACTTTTATTTGCTTAAGTTGAGCAAGTTGTAACCCAATTGTATGTAGTTTACACAGCTAACAGATGTACTGCACATTCGCTATGACTATTAGAAGCGAAACGCATGCCCTTTCGTTCTCTGGTTGATCGTCTTTTAGAAGCGCAGTCACTCCATTTATTTGCTTCATCCACAAGTCTCACATAATTTTTTTTTTTTTCTTCGTGCACAGCACAATGCTCACGAGATGGAAAAGTATCTAGAATGGCAGCTACAACCTTTGACAGAGATCATGAGCTCACGATGACTTTGTGCGTTGCTGCAATGTTGACAATCTCTTTCTTGTTTTGACGCTTGTACATTGCAGTTGCTACACCGTATTGAAATCGAATGCAGCACGTGAATGGTGTTTGTGGTGACTAATCAAGTTCTCAGCGTCAAAGATGCAACGCCCGGTCAAGAATGTTGCCTCGATGTTGCATCGTTCATTCAGACAATATAACTCTATCGTGGAACAAGAAATGCGGCTTTCCATCGTATGTTTCTTCACTTGTTGTGATTCATTTTTTTTTACGTACAACTATTTGGAACACAATTGACTGTTGGCCCTTGATCAACAATTGAATCAGCCCTCAAAATGATTATTATGATTATTATATTTTCAAGACGATCAGTTACAGTATGTTGTTCAAACTTTCCTGTCCAAGAGATTGATTAAATTTTCCACAACATACACTTCAACGTTTGTGGTCGCCATCTTTTGCTACGGCAGGATGCCTCTAGGCCAGCGGCATTTTAGGGAGCCCTTGATTTGTTTCACAGAAGCCTTAATTAAAGCAGATAATAAACCCATGGAGCTCCTTCTTCTTGTCGTGGTCGCTGCGTCTAGGCAACTAGGTCAGCAATGCAGGTCGAAAGGCGCAAAACAAGAGCAGAGCACGATGATATTAATGATGTAATTAGGAGCTTTAGAAATAGGAAGAAGAAAAATAAAATTTGATAATGTAAATATTGTATTATTATAAGACAAACATTACCATACTTGGAACATTTTTTGCGTTATATAAAAAAACTCATTTATCATATTATTTTTATGTCAAGCACTAGTTTCAATGTTTCCTTGCATACTTTTTGTTGAATTGTTTTTTTATTAGTTATTGAATATTTTTTTTTACTCTCATGAAAGTAAAAAATGAAATATATATTGGGTATTGGGGAATTGAGAGTGATGTGAGGGGGGGGCAGGGGAGCGGCCATAAGAGCTTCCACCTTCAAATGGTTGGCCCTGTTTAGTAGAGAATAATTTATTGGAGCGATTTAATCTTGGAGAAAACATCCATCGATCCAACATAGCAACAAAAAAGTCACTGTTGACTTAGTTGCTACTCTTTCAGATCATGGGAGGCTTGTTCCAAGTTCATGCGACTCCAATAAATTGTTCTTGAAACGAAGAGGAGCTTATTCAGGTATGTTTTGACATTTTCAACATATGTTCTAACATTATCATAAGAATGCATTTTAGAGTAAAAAATACTACATCAATTACTTGTATTTATTGTATCTAGTCTCCTACTGCCATTTCCACATTGGAACTCCTCTAGTCATGCCCATCCCAAAAGAAGGCTCTACTATTTTCCATGGGCACTGTAGATCTCGCTGATGACCAAATAATCATTTTCGATGCCCATCAATCAGAGCATCCTCCTCTTCCTGCTTCCGTATCCTTCCAAATCCCAGTCAAAATCTGGAACGCTAACGTTTCTCAGTGTATCATTGACGAGGGGGCATCCACCTATGTGATGTCCGCTTCGGTTTGGAAGAAACTCAGATCTCATAAGTTGGCCCCTTCCACAATCACTCTTCGAGCGTGGGATGGCCACGCCTCCCAGCCCATTGGCCTATTCCGTAATTGTCCTATCACTCTTGCAAGCAAGACTGTTGCGTTGACGTTGAAGTCATTGACGCCCCTCTAGATTACACCATTCTCTTGGGGCGAAGCTACACCTATGCCATGTCTGATGTCCCATCTACGGTTTTCCGCAAGATGTCTTTCCCTCATAATGGAAAGATAGTCACCATTGACCAGTTGACATATCATGAGCCAGAATCTTAGACCCCCCATGAGGCGACCATCTCTTCTATAGCCAATAAGAAAACCGTCAAATCTTTGACCAGTGTCTCTCTTGGCGTCTAAAAAGACTCCTCTTTGCTTGGAACCTTCCCTGGTCTTCCTCCTCCTCCTGTCTCCGACCCCAGCTCATCGAATGTTTGCATGATGCAATCGTCTTGGGCTGCTCTCAAGAAACCTGCTTCGGCTAGTCAGCAACCGTGCTCTCCGCAACCTGCTCCTAGCCCTTCACTTGTAGCTGGTATTCATGAGCCTCTTTACCCTCCTAGAATGGTTCCTCCAAACCTTATCCATTTAGGAGCCGTCCCACCTGGCCATTACACCTATGGTCAGATATCGTTCCTAGCTCCCCCACGAGGAGTGTACACGGTACCTGTCATGGCCACCTTATCTCCTCCTAAACCGACCCTTGGGATTCCCGTCTGGTACCATGATCCTCCAGCTGCAACCCTGCCTGGTCAACCCAAACCTTATATTTCTTTGACCCCGGTTCAACCGGTCCCCATGAATTCTCCCGCTGCAACAATGGCTCAGTCACCTCAACAGGAACCACTTCCTGTTGCGACCGCTTCAGGTAAGAAGGGAAAATCTCGCAAGGGGGCATCAAAGGACAAGGCTGCCCTGACAAACCCTGGCCCTCCTCAGCCTCCAAAGCATACAATCGAGTGTGCTTTGTGCAATGTTGTCGGTCATGCCACCCATACCTTTCCTGAATTTCTTCATCTCAATCCCATGGTTAATGTCGCGTTCCCTGAGTCCACGGTCCCGGAAGCCTTTGCTCCTTCCGTGACCATGGCCAAGAACCCCAAGACTATTCACACCAACCACCCCTGTGCTTTTTGTGATCTCCATGGCCATTACACCCACCTTTGTCCTCGCCTCGAGGACTTCTGCACCTCTCTAGCCGCGGTCCACCAATTCGAGGCCAAGCACAATGAGTCCACCTCTCCCCTATTTGCGCATTTTTCTTTGGCAGAAATACCAAACATAACGGCTCCCATTGACATTCTCCCTCCTGATTTCAATATGACGGAGCTTTCGTCCACCATTTTCTACCTATCATCATCCATGAGACCCTCGGGGAACATTCCCTCTGCATCTTCCCCTGTTGTTTCACTTTCCCTTCCTTCAGCGATCACCTTGGGCTCAACATCAGTAGATCCTTTATCTACTTACTCTTCTGTCACCCCTTGTGACGATGTGCCTGTGAACCTCTCTTCTCATGATGATGAATCAGGTAGCTTCACCGCGTCAAGCGGCCTTTCCTCCACCAGTCACCCCATCTTCTATCACGACGACGACATTATGAAAGCAAGCCCCACCTGCTGACTTTATCTATTCCCCCTTACATCGAACCCATGCGTTCACACCACATACACCTTGTGCCCATTACATTGAAACCCAATGTTTGGGTAAGGGGAAACCCACATTTGAGAGACCAGGAGAAGCAATTCTCCACAACTCTCCTAGTGTATCTGGTCGTGCCGACTTTAGTACCATTATTCTTCCACATTTAGAAGAATCTCTAGAGTGTCGTATCACTTCAGATCACTCTAGGGATGATACCCCTTATCGTTCCTTCATCTTACATGAGCAACTCCGTCTCTTGGACATTGTTGTTGACCAACCCATAGCTTTTCTACTAGAGAATCAGTTCATTATCTCCAAATCCTCTCTTTGGGATAGTGACACTAGGTATGCCAACCCGGAAACTTAAAGTCCATTTGATTCCTATATGCAGTACCAAAAGAGATTGGTAATCCTCCATTCTCTTTCTCAAACTACATAACCATAACGAAAACAAATGGCGCACCACATCATTAAAATGTGTTTAGATTCCCCTTTTTCTAAATACATTTTGGCATGACCACAACATGCTTTGGGGCACCTATGCCCCTCAACCATAACCCTCCTCAAAATTGAATTTCTTCACTTAGAACACTCATACTAGGGGCACCATTTGGCCTCCATACTTATCCATGCTCGTGTTGATGTTCATCGTGAGCTACCATCTTGTACTCATGTTTTCATGGTCCCCCATGCGACCTTTACTTTGTGGCAGCACCATCGAGTCGCCCTTGTTTAGAGCATCCAAGTTGAGTCATTATTGCATTCATGGAGTCTATCCCAAGTCCCTTTGTACCCCGCTATAGTAGTCCATCCTTCATTGCTTGGTCTCTCTCTTGTGTCACACATTATGGCCTTCAGTCCCACTATCCCCTATCCCTTATGATATTGTGTCAGTCGCTGCCATGTCATTCATGCCCTTTATGCTCTAACAAGGGAAGTCGTCCATTCGCTATTCAGTCCCCTCCATTCCATCATCATCATTGGTATTAGTCTGTCCGTCGCTCTACTATTTTCTCTCGTGCCTTAGTTGAGGATCTCTCATTGCCTCACCTATGGCGGACCTCCTTCTGTCGACATCAGTTCCTCCATTCCAGAAGACCGGTCTAGAGGGCGGTGTACCTTGGTTCCAGCTTCCACTCTTGTTCGGTGCCTCGGATCAGGCAAAGGGATCTCTCATTACCCTTTGACTTGATTGTTTCTCCACTCCAGCTCCTTTTAGCATGATCGAGATCCGTATGCTTGATGGTTTAGTGATGCAGCAGCAGCTATTGGTGATTCCTGGGTGTGTGTGAGATGTCTCAGCCCTCATGAGGGGGTGGCCCTGCAGGTAGCCCCCCACATGCCCGGATGACCTCTTCATTGCAGCCTTCGATGCAGCTCCATATATTTGATGATGTCGGCCTTAGCCGCTTGCAGCGCCTCTTTGATTTGCATGTATTAGTTAGATTTTGTGAGCCCTTCCCCGCTTATAGGGGGCATTTGGGTTGTATTTGTATCTCATGTACTCAGATATTATTGTATAATTCCTGGCTGTTATCCCAGGCACAGCATGTATGTGGGATCCCTCATTGTATTTTTATCTGGCTCATGTTTATGCCGGCTGTACTTTATGGTTCGGTCCCTTGTTTACTGGACACACTATTCTTTTGTACTTTGTCTCGGCGGGCATAGGTATGCCTCCCCCGCCGCCTTCAGCACAGGTACCCTCTCATAAAAAGAGACTTGTTGCACCTGCAAGTCTCGTCTCCTCGGGGTCTAGTTCTTCAGAACACTATCTACCTTGCATTTCTCTCTCTGACTTCCCTTTTGTTGTCTAGTGATTGAGTTCTTACAACGTACTTCGGTCATACGATTTGCTCCTGACACTCGCACGCTGGGGGGCAATCTGTTACACCATTTTTTGGTCATCTAACCTATTATCATTATATGGACCCAAGTACACCATGTAAGATCAATTTTACCCTAAGTAAAATTTCCTTCACTATGTTAAATAACTTAATAAACCACATTTATTAGGTTGTTTATGGTCTAAACAGGAAACCCCAAAAGGAAATATTAAACAAACCTATATTTGTTTGATTTTCCTCATGGAATAATTAATTAAACCATAATTTAATTATTATTCACAGTCATGTTTAACCCAAAAACAAAGAAATTAATTAGATAAACCTTTATTTATCTTATTATTTTCTAGGAATAATTATTTAAATCTTATTTAGATAATATTCCTTGTTAAATATGACCAAATCACCCACAAATAATTAAATAAATCATTATTTATTTGATTATCCTTCAACCAATTCCTTAAAAATATAAATAAATCATTTATTTATTTATTATTGACAAATAAAGGGATTTGACCCAAGTGAAATACTTTTTCCCTCCAACAAATATAATAAAATATTCCATAAAAGGTGGATCTAGATTTGGTTAACATTATTTTAATCATGCACCAAGATCTAGAATGACCCAATATTTTGTTATAAATATGATGGTTTGTCCTACCATTCCTCACCTTTTGTTGCCTATTATATCACTCTGGATCTATACTCTTGGTCTGACTTTGAGCCATTATCATTGTCAAATTTTCCATTATTTGCTGTGTGAGCTCCCTTTGACTTCTATCTTTGTCTGGGTTTTCTACACCAACAAGAGAGAGAAATACTAGATTTAAAGTGCTAAGGACTTCCAAGAACCCATCCCATTGAGGAGAATTGGAAATACCTTCTTGTTTTCCTCCCAGGTGCCCTTAATACAAAAAATTCTTTCAAAAATATTGTTCTTGTCTTGTCTATTGGATGTATGGAGCAAACCCTTATTTTTACTGCTTAATGTCTCTTTTTGCATAGATCTGGATTTTTTGCAGCATTTGTCTTGATCAACTAACTGCAGATCTAAATATATTGGCAGCCATATTTGATGTTAGGGCTATAAGTTATGCATAGCTAAAGTGGTATTTTTCATACATTTCGACAAAAGATTCATAGTAACACTCATACATCAACTACCCTTTATGTTAAGGGAAAATTTAAAGAGTGCATAAATATTCTGGAAATCCCAATCATAGTTTCTAGAAAATTTCAACAATTTTTTAAATGAACTACATCCTATTTAAACTACATCAAATATTTAGGAAAATCATTTTTTTAAATAGAAATTGGTGAATTTTATTTCAAATATAGAAATTTAAACCATGAGAATAATCTAACCCCGAGGATTTTCCATATTTCTAATAGAAAATCCCAAAATGTATAAATTATAACACCCATAAACCGTAAAATTAAGTACAATAATTAAATCCTCCACACCTCTGAATTTGCTATATCGTGAAAAGAGTAGCATCCATCATCATGGGCAAGCAAAACCGATTCTCGTTCTGATACAAACTAGCCTGTAGTAGATGTCTTCTGGGTGAGTTGATTCAATCGATCAAAGGAAACCTCTTCAGTTTCTTCAATATTGCCAAAATTCTCTGGCTTGTTTTCCTGATCATCAAAGTCCATATTTTCATCACATTGAAGTCGGGGTTCATTACGATTAGGTCCAGTGCCTATTGCAGAGCTCCGGACATCCAATCCAATATTGGAACTGCCATACCTGTTCCCATTAGAGATTGTAAATCCTGCTTCTGGCTTTAATTCGGTAAGTTCAAGAGCACTAGAACTAGATTCAGTTGATTTAGACTTGGTATAGTTGTCCTTTGATTTGTATTCTAATAACACTATAGTTGTGCTTCAGCGCAGACAGAAATTCTGCAGCAATGGGATCTTCATCTATGTGGCTTATGGATCTGCCCTCAAAAACATCCCGAATATCTGATTCATTTTCATTCAACTGATCATGCAAATCCACCCTCGTCTTTAGCATAGCAAGCTTAATTGAAGGCCGATTTTTCAGCAATTTATGGTGGGGGTAAAAAAATTCTTCCAGATCTTGACTATTTAAGCGTTTAATTGGTTTTTTCAGAGACATGACCATAGAATCAAATGAATCCTGCGAATCCTGCGAAATAATAAACAATAGTAAGGCCATTATTTATTGGTTTGAAATAATAAACAACATGCCACAAACCCACATAATTAGTAAATTATTTAAAGACAATAATTCCTACATATTAAAATATAAAGTTATAACATACCAGCTCATACTCGAACATACCATCTATATCAATATTTTTCTTCTGTATCTTCTTGATCTTTATCCAACTGATCGACATCTATATCAACATCTGATTCAGAAACGGTGATGAAATGATCGACCATGTCATCATCATCATCAATTATGTCATTTTCAATAATATCCTCATCGACATCATCATCTATAATTGTTGCCTCATCTCCTATGCTTGGTTCATCTTCTAAGATATCTTCTTCATCTGTCAATGCATCTTCCTGCTCATCTACCACTGCATCATCTTCTTCTTGATCAATATCATCTTCTTTCTCTACGGTATACTCTACTGGCCTTCCTGTTGTATCATATCTAATAGAAAATGACCATTCGTTCTCACCTGGAACCTTTGAGTAAAAGACTTGTTCGCATTGGCTTGGAAAAACATAGTGATATTTTCCTGCTTCAAACTGCGATGTCTTAACCATTGGAAATCCATTGTCATGTTGAATAAGTGTTCTATCATCATCACGTACATTCATTCGTAGCCTATACCATTTGACATCGAACAAAACTATTTTGAAGGAATTAAAGTCACACTCAACTATATCATCTAAAAACCCATAATATCTATTTTTAGATTCTTGAGGATGTTTTTCACTCCTGGAGGAAACATTAGTGGCCTGGAATACTACAATTATCCCACTATCATAATTTTTCCTGTTATCATCCAACTGTTTAACACGAAATTTACTCCCATTGCACCACATAGCCTTGTGGTGTTTCAACTGCAATATGCCAAACATGAAAAAGATGCATTCTCAATTAATAATTAATCATATAATTTACACAACATGAAAATTAACTGAAAAATCAAAGTTGTTGTCACATTATAAATATAGTATAAAATAAGTCATGAATAAAATAGGTGAATTAATTACCTACCTTTCTATCTTTCAAACCATATGCTAAATCGATTTCCCTGTCTGTAACGTTTCCATCTCCACTACGATACGCTTCTCTAATCAATTCAGACAGTAGTTGCCATGATAACCTACCGTCGTTACGTGCTTTACATGTTTCAATCCATTCACTCATCCACTCAAGATTGCTTGCAATGTATAAAAGTAGTGCCTCATAATCTTGAGCACCTGAATAAAAAAACAATAATTCACCAATATTAATAAATATTACTTATAACCATGGTAAATTATATTAATTAATAAACTATGAAAGAATAAGACCTAAATGAATATACTGATCATATACATGATGTTAAACAATGAAACATTATATGTATTATACATAATAAATCTTTTACCTCTCACTTTCTTCATTCTACCTTTTCCCAACAGGTGCTCCACTTCAAATTTTTTTATGGAGTTCACATCTCAAATGCAATGCATTTCCTTCATAGTTGGTGCAGCTAATATAGGAAGATAATGACTAATATACACCGTGGATTGATATACCACATATCCCTCCACCATAGAACCCTCAGGTCGTGTTCTTTGTCTAACCAAAGCCTTCAAGGATTTCAGGTGCCTCTCAACCATCCACATTGACCTTGTGTGTACTGGTCCACACATTTCAATCTCTTCAACTTGGCGTATCAAGTAGTGTTCTTGTGCATTGAAAAATGTTGGAGGTAGATAATTTTACATTTCACACATTAGTCGAGGAATTTCTCTCTTCCAATACTTTATTTCATCTTGATGGATTTATTTCAATGACAACCATCTGCAAATCATTACGCAAGGTTATTTCAATGAAACATAATATATATTTCATTACAATTAAATTAATACATCATTTCATTAATTACGAAAATAAATTGTAGCAATTATATTTTGTGTATAAATCAAAACTACAAACCTCATGTATTTACTAAGACCATATATAACTTGTTTGACATTGTTGTCGAAGTCGTTTGGGAGAGATATAAGTAGAACATACTATAACAATAAAAAATGAATCGTTATTGGTTTCCAAATTAAACAGAAAAAGGGAAAATTTAAAATATGTATTCAAGCAATAACATACTAAAACGTATACCAAAAAAATTACCTTAACAAAGGTATGCCAATCATGTGTTTTCACCCCACTGAAGTCACCTTTCTTCGTTAAGATATTATTTATGTTTGAAGCAAAACCTTTTGGAAATTTAATTCTTCTAACGACCTCTTTTACATCATTGCTTTGTTGTTCTATTAATAACCATGGAATATTATTATAATTTCGACCTCCATTGTTATTTGATCTGTCGATCACACATTTCATTGCATGATTCGATTTCTCAATGTCAGTACAATTTTTGTTAATTTTATCTCTATCGTGTGCACCATCTATGGTTTGCCATAACGTTTCTGTCACATTCTTCCTGACATGCATTGTATCAAATAAATGAGCTATTGTTATCATAGTAGGGCAACCTCCTGAATTGAGAAGGATAACATTTCAATCCAGGTGGAAGTACAATATTAGTACCTTCACTGTGACGATGACCTTGATATCAAAGAATAAAATAAATCAGAACAATATTAATTATAAAATACAATAAAATAAATTCATTAGTTAAAACAAAAATTCCAAAAATTACATAAACAAATAATATATATATATATATATATATATATACACAAAAATTACGTACCAGCTGCTTGACGATTATTAATTCTGTTATATTCCAACATCCACAACTGAGGTGTCATTCTTCGTGGTTTTAATCTAGTTTCTTCTTTATCATTGAAAATATGTTTTTCAGTAGTACGATACTTATGGTTCCTAGAGAGGAAGTGCCTAAACTCATCAAACACCATATTTCTTAAGTCTGGCGAATGATGATACTTCATCTTAGGGCCACAAACTGGACATGCAAATCTACCCTTTGTTTGAAGACCTACAATAGATGGATCAATAACAATTAATATACTATGAGATCATTTTTAAAACATGCAATATGGTATATCTAATTTAGATAACTATGTATTATATTAAAGTGCAACAAAATATTACATACCACAAACATGTGTTAGTCCTGGGGCATCATGAATTGTCCATACAAGCATTCCACGACATTGAAATCTCTTCTGCTCGATTGGCTTAGTGATGTCATAAATAGTGATGCCATGCCATAACTATATTAGCTCATTGATAAGAGGCTCAATATATACATTCATATCTTTGGCCTGGTACTTACCTAATTGTTCAAAATTATAGTACATAATAATTAATACCATGATATATGTATATATAAGTAAGTAAATAAAGAAAATATATATTTATGCAAACAACGAGAGAAATGAAAATGTTACATTAAAAAAAAAAATGTATCAAATACCTGGAATAATCATAGTCAACATTATGTGCTCCCTCTTTATTGACATCCAAGGAGGAATGTTATTGTTGATAACGAAAATAGGCCACACTGAGTAATTAGTTCTAAGCTCTCCGAACGGATTAACACCATCAGCTGCCAATGAAAGCCTAAGATTACGAGGTTCATTTTTAAAATCTACATATTTTTCCTCGATTTCTCTGAATGCAGAACCATCTGCAGGCATTCAAACAACACCATCTCCACTTCTATTCTTTGAATGGTAATCCATAAACTGTGCTATGCTGTTACACCTGAACATTCGTTACAAACGTGGAATTATGGGAATATGAAGAAGAACCTTTTGAGGCACCTTTTGGTTAGTTGATCTGTTCGATATCTATTGGTACGACATTTTGGACATTCTATTTTCAACGCATGTTCTCTGTAATATATAATATGATCTTTAGGACATGCATCTATAGTGTTATATTCCATTCCAAAGTGTTTCATAATAGCACGTAGATCTCGATATGTTCGAGGTAAAGTATTTGGTGATGGTAACAAATATTCACCCAACAATCTACAACATAAACAAAAACTAGTTAATGTAAAGATTATTAATCATATATATATATATATATATATATATATATATATATATCATAGTTATTAAAACCGGAACTGGTGACCGGACCAGTGGAGATAATGAATCAGGTTTCAAACCGAAACCGGTGACCTGACCGGTGGAGCTAATGAATCGGGTTTCGAACCAGAACTAGTCTAACCGGTAGCGGTCAGATCTCAATGAATCGGTTTTAAAAAAAGTACATTAAATAACTATTTTTTAATAAAAAAAAGTTATTTTTAAGATTTGCAACCATGATTCCAAGCCAATAGAGACAAAATATGAAAATTTTGCTCATTTATATACCATGCAAAGGTGAAATATCAAAATGGCACCAAGTGAAATACATATCGTCGAAAAATACATAAGCAAACTTGTTGAAGTAATGTATCAGGTTTCTCTTATATTATTCACTGTGTTTTATTGCTGAGTTAATATTATAATATACAATCTATCCCTGCTCAGATCTATTGTCAATTCATTGTATCAGCCTTAAAGAAAATTCTAGGTTCAGTATATATATATAGATATATATATATATATATATCAGACCAGCATTTTGAAGATCTTGTATTCTTCATTATCTATGTTTGCCTGGCAATAAATTTCTAGAAAAACATCTATAACACTTGGAGGTATTGAATTGGTTTATGAAACCCACTATTAGTGCTATTTGTAACAAGTTGAGAGAGCATTACAACTTCAGCAGTCCGCTCACAATGTGTTTGATGAAATTTATCACTGAAAAGATTAATTAAAACCCAGAAAACTCAGTGGCCAGTTTAGTGCATTTCCAAGCGGGAATTTTTTAGTGGTCAATTTATTATTGCCAGTCACATTTTCATTAGGTTGTATGTTGTTGTCCCTTGAGTGGTGTCAGACCATTTACATCAGTCTTGATGCCATGATCAAATTTCTTGTATGCTGTGTGAAAGGTTTTGGATTTATGCTGCTGCTATGTGTGAGCAGAGAGAGAGGATCTCACAGTTCCTAGCTGAGTGTGAAATAAGGTTTCTGTTGATTTTTTTTAGAACAGAAATTGTCATCAAGTACACTTGATGAGTTACATGCTATCAGGGTTTCTATGCTAGCCAACCTTGTATTTATCAGTCATCGTGTGTATTGTTGCTTCTATAGGGTATTGAGTATGATTTATTAGACAAGTTTGTTGCTAGTATAATAGAGGAATTTGCAGCTCATGGAGGAGCACCTAACCAGTTGGTTAAGTACAGAACCGACCGGTTTATGCATAAACCGGCCGGTTCCGTACTTAACTGGCCGGTTAGGTCTGGTTAACTGGCCAAAACAGGTGAGAAGAGGCTATCGACCAGGTTGCAAGGCCGGTTCCAACTGGTAGCCCTCCTAACAAGCCGGTTTGATCAATTACCGGTTCAAACCGGTTGGTTTTGATAACTATGATATATATATATATATATATATATATATATATATATATATATATATATCTGTGTGTGTGTGTGTGTGTGTGTGTGTGTGTGTGTGTGTGTGTGTATGTATATGTATATATATGTATATACATATATATATACATATACATATATACATATACACACACACACACATATATATATAAGTTATCATTTTACACATTTATTACAACTAAAAAAAGCAAAAATAACAAAAAATTTACATATATGTGATCATATATACATATTGCATACCTTAGGAGTTGTGTCATACATCTACTTGACAAATTATTCATAACCTTTAAGTTCACCAGCAACAATGTAGCAAAGATAAGAGTTGCATTTGAGTGTTCAAAAAGTTGTTCACTTGACCTTTTAATCAGAGGTACATCATAAATACCGTCACTGCTATCTTCACCATCATCATCTGACTCACCATACAAGTCTTGGAGCATTTAATATGTCCCATCATTAATGTGAACTGTCTCATTACTGTCATCATGATCTACCTCCATGGGATCATTAAAATTACCTTCATCATTCACTTCATGTTCTTCACCTTGTACAACATCATTTCCAATACTAATATTTGCTGCAATATTCTCTTGTACTGGTGCAACATCATCTAATCTACTGCTATTTAGCAGTGGAAGCTAGTTTATCATCTGCAAAAAGTTGGAGGGTAACTGTGCCTCTATGAAAATTACAAAAATTAATAATTAAACATTAGTGCGCATATAAAAAATATGAAAATAATATAAAATTTTATGATATAATCAAAATTAAGATAGATAATTAATTACCACGGGACGATAGTCATTCGATCCACCATCAATGTGCCCATATTTCCTACAATGCATTATTGTTGTTGCTATTAAAACTCTAACATTATTTCTCATACAACATTTTTTACAAGGGCAATAAACTCTACCATCACCCCTTTCACCCTTTTGAATTTTTTTTTCACCTCCAATGTTTTCTTCCATTGATGCAAATTATCCTATAAAGAAAATAATAAATCTCTGTCAATGGTGTAGAAAACCCAAGACTTGTTGAACTCAATGGGAGCTCAATATATAAGCAAAAAGAAAATAAAAGTGGGATTTTTACAAATTGTGAGCTTTTTACAAAATGTGGGATTTTTACAAAACTGTGGGATTTTTACAAATTGTGGGCCTTTTACAAATTGTGGGCTTTTTATATGACTGTCCTACTTTACTAGGAGGATGCTGTAAATAAATTCTTATGCATTCTTACCCAATTCGAGTCACGTAAATTGAGGGTCTATACTGTATTGGAATACATAATACAAAAAGTATTGGAATATTGTAATATGTCTTAGCATGGACTTTATTGCTTGGAATTATTGCCTTATACTGCTGATAATGGTGGAAGGAAATTACTGTGATAAAAATAAAAATAAAAATCTAAAATTGTCTATTTGCAACAAATGCCCTAAAATTAAAAACATGATAGATAGTGGTAACAACGAGAAGCAAGAAGATGGAAACTCCACGGTCAATCTACTGGTAGACAATATGCCTTCTCACCTCCAATGGATTTCTCATACTGGGTAGCACACATCAAAAATCTGCTAGTGAAAATGGAATGCCTTAAATCTGAAATAACAAGTTATATCCAAATATTGAAGTGGAATCCATAAATCTCAATTTGAAATAGTTGTTTTTATAAATGAAACACCAACAAAACTTACAAATCCAAAACTCTCTCAAGGGATACACCACAATACAATATGAAAAGTTTTAATCATTGAAAATATGCATGAGGAGATGAAATCCCAACAGGATTTATTCAAATAGGGGATGGAAATGCAACAACAAACTCTAAATATTTGGGTACATGTGACTCAGGCTTCCCAACCCCCTCACTCACCATAGTTGAGGTATTGTTCCAAGCCAAAATAATGGAGAAATTCATTAGAAAGACCCTAAATTCTAGGTTACATGCTTATTTCTAAAGTTAGAGACCCTAGATTCTTCATTCGCAATCTTCAATTTAAAATTTAACATTTTTCACAGATTATATAAAAAGAAAAGGGCCTTCCTGAAATCATATTGTAATTTTTCATACCATGGTTTCCGAATTTCTTCAAGACAAAATTCAAGAAATCCAAGAATTTTTTGTTCCCTATATGCATGAACACCGTCGCTGTAGATGCCGGCGAGCTGAGGAATGATCCATCCTTGGATTGAAGTTTCATTATTTTCTCCCAATCTACTATTTCTTGCAGGCCTTCCGAAGAATAGAGTAACATTGTTGGTAAGGCGTAGAGAAGATTAGGAGGAAGCCTGATCCAAACACCACCAAGGTAAAAGGTAAATTTAGTCAGTTATCACTTTGAGAGATGGAAAATTTATCAATGAGAGAGGAGAATGGTGATTAGATTCTAACTTCTGAAGCTTAGCCTCATGCTTTTCAATGATTTGCTTGATGAAAGGAAATTCATAAGGCAGATCCAGACCTAAGGCTTTAGCTTCTTTTAGCATTCTAGGGAATACTATTTCAAATCCACTTGGCCTGTGGCTATCAGCCTCCTCCTCTATTTTTCCAGCTTGTGTCTTGAAAAATTCAATCCCTGAAATATGTACAAGTTAAAAACTCTTCACAGGAAAGAATATACCATAATTTTTTCACTGTGTGAACACATGGAAAGGGAAATCCAGATATCAACATATTTCTACTTCAATCCCCTTTCCCCCACCACACACATATATATTTCAGTTAATACAAAAATTACATAAGGGCCTTGATTGATGTACACACCTTTTTGTACTTGTGACTCTCCAGTCTCCCATATAGTAAGAGTAATAATACATGCAAGAGTAGCTAGTATTCTGTCATATGCCAAGAAATAGAATTCTTGATCGATATAAAACCTATGCCTCAGCTTGAAGGACCTTTGAAAAACCATTAGGGAGAAGAACATTGACCCAAGTATGAAGAAAACTTGGAAAAAGAAAATGGAGTTCTAGGATGGAGTCTGGACTATGCAGGTATGGAGCTTGAAGACCAAGAATACCATATTAAGTACTAGATGAGAGTATGAAGGACGTCATCTCAGTTCAAACTAGAAGGAATATAGAGTAATGAATACTTTCAATATCTCATAAAGTATGACAAAAAAGCTAAATCAATGATGGTCGAGGAGCAAAGTTTAGTTTATCGTCCTTCCATGATCACAATCTTGAAGAGGAATCTAAAAGCATTTAAGTAATCATCTTGAAGGTATGAGATGTTTATCATACATTTTCTTATTCAATCTCAATGAGAAACTAAGAGCCTATGAGGGGGAAAGACTCTTAAAATAATTTTTGTTCAAGGTATTTGACAAGTTTTTAAGTTGGTAAAAGAAGTTGCATTTGTGGGTCTTACAAATTCATGAAAAGAGGCATAGTGAAACTTGAAAGACTGAATGAGATGGTATTGCAAACTACACTATTGAAGGATACAAGTGTTGATAGACATCTGTACTCTGCAGGTGGATTTCATCTGGATCAAGACTACCTTGATACATGTATAATCTGACTCTTGTCCCTTAATAACAACATTACTCAACTGTTTGAATCTCAATTTCGAAGAGTTGCAAGTCAAGGTTGGCATTAATAATGTAAAAATATGAAACAAAATTTTCCAACGGCCTGATTAAAAGTGCAGTAGTTCTTGGCATATAAACTCCTCGAAATATGCGAAGTGGTAGTTCAACTATCCAAATCCAGTGCATATAAATCCTTGTCGTATGTTGAAACCTGTTTTGACTAATTCATAATCAAAATAGCTTGAAAGCATTTGGTGAATTTGAAGTAATCTGAAAGAGACATGGTCTTGTGGCATCAATAAATTTGAAGAAACCAACTGTGAAAATTTTAGTCACTGTTTTGGAGAGATGATGGTTTGTCTGAGTTCCCTTTGTGAGTATTACAGGTGTGAACTACTATAATACTCCCTACTAATATATGTTAAGACTCAACATGGCTATAAATGAAGGAGATTTCTACACATCAACATCAACATGTTTTCAAGTAGGAGCTGCCTAATTTTGTAACAAACTTGTCTCTAGATGTCAAAATTTGCGGACACAGAAGATTACTCAGGTGATGCCTATTAGTCACTTTAATTGTTTAACAATTCAAGTGCTACATAAATTGTCAACCAGGGAAGGTTTGTTTATTTCAAAGGCAATCACACACTATATATGCTCAATTTCAAAAGAAAAGAAATGTTGTAGTATTAATCACACTAATTACACTGATCACACTGACCACACCCTGCTTTAAAAAAGCTAAAGCCTACTTGAGTTACATCAAAGTAAATCCTTCTATTACAGACTTTCATTAAAAGAATCATGGATTACATTAAAGAAATAATGAAAGGAAATCATTCTAGAGAAAGGAAGATTAATTAAACTATAACACAGAACATGACCCTATTCCTCCAAGTAGGAATCTTCAGCACCTGCTTCCTGATTACCAAACTGTCACACACTCATTCCATAAACAAGATTGCTGACTAAAATAACTCACAGCTTCTCAAGAATGAATTGTATGAAATCAATGTAGTAAGTAATGAAAACAGAGCTCTAACAATAAACACGAGATTTCAAAACTGCATAAATAACTTCAGCAAATAGTGTTTAATCAAGGTGCGAATAACATAAACAGTTAACAGACTACGGGAACAAATGGGTGAATCTTGTGAAGAAGGCGGGCCCCTTCCTTCTCACAAGATTCCCCAGAGAAAGGAATTAGATTGAAGTGCTCAAAACAAACCTTTACTCATCTGTCAAAAAGAAATATATTACAAAAGAGTTACGCTCCTTCTTTGTTCAAAAAGATCAACCTCCCGCAGTCTCTAACTATCTTTCTAATGCTGATGTCTCCTCTTTTTAAAGAGGAGACATCTATTACAATTACATCATAGAAATTCTATTTTTAACCCAATACGGTCTTCTGTTCTAAAACAGGGTCTTTCTATTCTTCCATAGCAGAATGCTGTTACAATGGATACAATAATACTGGCTTTAGGGTAACTCGTGTAATAGCTTCCCTTACTTGTCTTTTCTCGTTGCCGTCATACTTGAAATGCTCCTTCAAAATCGCAAATCACGGGTTGTTTCAGCAACGGGATTTGTGTACCATGTTGACTATTTCGGCAACGAAATCTTCAAAATAGATTATATGATGTCTTTAAACTGTCTCAGCAACTATATACCTTTGATTAATTATTAAATATAAAAGTAATGTGGAATTATATGAAAAACAAATTAAACATATAGTAAAGAAAAGAATATTATATACCTTTGCGAGAAATGGATGAAATTTATAATGTAAGCTTTAAATATGAACTAAAAAGAGTAGAATGGTAACAAAATATGTGGTCAAAATGGTACATTATGAGGTCCTAACAATGCCTGAAATTTCCACTGAATTCCTATAAGAATCTTATATTTGTGATAGAAATCGTTTTGCTAATATATTAGCTTACTCCTTTTAATTTTGTCTCATTCAACTAATAAAAAATGTTTCAAGGAGCATAATGAAAACTAGATTATGTGTGAAGCATAAAATAATCATTGATGCTAGATTTGGAAGTTCACAAGTATAATAAGAAGTAGATACACTTCTCTAAAGCATAATACCATTTTTCTGAAGCATAAGACAATCATTGATGCGAGACTTAGAAGTTTGAATAAGATGAGATAAAACAATGAAAAAGCAATTCCATTACTTGCATGAAATATGAGTACCACCTTTTACCAGTAATCTGGGAGAAAGGTCTAGATTTTGGCTAGCATCGATTCTTGTGAACTCAAATTTCACTAAAAACATAGTTTTTTGTATGTTTTTCAGCACATGGTTAAAAATGATAGTGCATCGAAATCTATATTGTTGGGCCGAATACATAAGTAATCAAAAGTTATCTTTACCATATGACACTTTTTCTAGCGATAAATATCAAGTGGGTTGTGACATTTTAAAACTTGGTTCGCGGTGAAGTGCCCAAAAGGCAAGTCTATCAAAGCATCTACGACCTGTGTCATTTCATAGTAGCGGATGATTTGATATCATAATGGAGGTGCTCCAATTCAAGCAGTGTAGAAGAGGTAGGAGCCTACAGGGCAGATCCAAACTTTGGAGAAGAGCAAGGCAAATCCTGGGAAGAATGAAGAATTTGGGAATCCGGGATCTCTTCTAGAGACCATGATACCAAAGGTTTGTCTTGTTTGTAGATCTTTCTCATCTACATCTAATATATCCTTAAATTCCCACATATATCACTGTCTATCAGGTGAGTCAAATGATAAAAAATGTGGAACAAAGTTTTCCAAGCCTAAAGTGAAGGTGAGAAAAAAACGATCAATCCTAGATATAATTGCTGCAGCAGCTGTTTGCATGCTAGAGGATTTGGATTACAGTACTAGAAAAGAGTAATCAACCACTTATGCACATCCATTTCCTTTGGATCAGCTCAATCTCAGAGACACCACCTAGCAGAGGCAACATCAATGCAAAGATCTCAACATTTAAAAATTAATGCAAAGATCTTGCGTAGTGGTAATGCATGTATTTAAAAAGAAACAAATAACAATGCACATTCTAACCCATTCAAATAACCATTGTAGTGAGAGTTTAAATCTAATTAGCTCCAATCCATATATCTATGGAAAAAAAATTAATATAATTACATTTTCCGTAGTAGAGGAAACTTTGCGAAAACAGAAAAGGAATTTAACCTTACTTGAGCCATGTCAGAGTAACTGTGCCGCCCATGAACCGATCATCTAATATTCCAGTTCTATTAGTAGTGGAGTTCAACAATGAAAATGGTATCTGCAATCCAAGTTATCTCATCACTGAGCCCCTCTAGTTGAAGAGCTCTGCCTGAGCTTTTTTTATAACATTTGTAGGCAGAGTCCCCTTATGATATCCACAGTCAGACTTTATCCACAGGCTCATTATGATATTAGTGTAGCATCAATTCATCATGATCTAATCATGAGAAAACCCTTGATTTTATAACTTAAATGATAAACCCCTGTTTCCCAAATATATTTATTCCCTAGAGTGACGAGTCTAGCTGACTTGGGCCCTATCAGGACTAGGCCACAATGGCATCCAGCCTAACAGGTGTTTTAAACCAAACAACAGCTACATTGTCTATTGACACACAGGAATATGCACAGAAGACAATACACAAGAACAACTGCTTACCCTTAAGCTGCCCTTCTTCTTTGTAGATCTATTGACATCAGCAAGGTGGTATTTGTCCATAATCCAATTAGTCTTTTTTCCTTAAGGTGCTTTTACGACATAGAAAACCAGAGCATTCTTGATTCCAACATGCCTGTTGCTGCCCTTAGCAGTGATGGGTTTATCTACACCTGTGGCTTTTCAATATCCTAAGCTAGTAGCCCTATTGGGGCGAGAACCATTTGGATACTTCCTGTCCTTGGGAGTGAAGAAATACCACTCCTTTTCTCCAAACAATGCCTTTTCTGCAAGAATTGGAAATGTGTATCAGACTAGAGAAAATACAATTTATAATAACTAAAATAAAATAGGAATGAAAAACAAGCATTTCGCATTGTAGGAACATGACGTGGGCATAAATATGAAAGAACACTATAAAAATATGATAGAAGAAAACCCCTATCCATATGACAGTCCATACCCACAAATAAAAATGAGATGATTCATTTTGAGATTGAAGGTTTCCATATCAAGCAAAGAGACATATCCAAGTATTAGTCCTGAGACATGGAAGGGCATTCATTTTCAGATTTGGGACATTAAAGAATTCATTTTTGAGAGGTATAGAAAACTTGCACACATTTATGTAATGCCCATCTTACACTGGAAAAACCCAAAATTTAACATATTAGCCTTTACAGATAGTGTAACCTAAAAAAGGCATGTTCAGCAAGAACTAAACTCAACCAAAGTTGTATGTTTAAAAAGGAGCAGCATCAAGAGGGACTTGCAACAATACGAAAGGTAGGCCTTGCTTCAGATTTTCGTTTGGTCAAATAATCCTTTGGAAGTCCTTACCTTAGTTACTTCAATTTCATTTGAAGATCCAGCATATTCTACTTTAAGGGATCATTCTCTTACTACTGACGAGATAACATTACTATGAGATAATTTGCGGGTTTTGGGGAAACAATAATTCAAGTTTTTGTTGAAGCATTGTTTGCACATCTGGAAGGCCTTATCTCCTCAAGTGAAAAATAATTTTGGGGTCATGATGATGAGCGAATTTTTAGCCAAATGGAGGAATTGCATTCTATTTATGAACAGAAAAATCAAAAACAAAGAAAGCACAACAATGATTAACAATTAATCAAAGGGGATAAAACCGGAACAGTTTGCAGACAATAGTTAAGATCTACTTAACTTTGAAGACAGGATGAGATGCATTTTATGGAACTGAATTACCAAAAAAAAGCAGAGGCATTCATATCTCGAAATTAGCTTGTTGTATTCTTCGCAACAGAGGGAAGGATGTCATGCAGGGGACTCAACTCAAAGGAAACACTTGTAATCAAGCTGGGCTTTACATTCTTAGTTTGAGACATAATTGATTCCTGAGAGATTATTTGTTAGGTAAACACCATTCTTAATATTTATAAACATGCTCGTGGCAATGTGTCAACACAATAGGTGGTTTATCCTATAGCTTAGAAGCTTAAATTCTTATCAATACGTGGTCAAACGGGGTTGGAAAAAAAATCCCAAGACGGTGTCGGGTTAATGAAAAGAGAGAAATTTCAATTGTAATGGGATCACTCTGAACGAAATTTAGAAATTGTTTCTGGGTATGCTAAGTCTCACCTCAAATATCAGTGAACTAATCGATTCAAGCTCCAGTGGGTTCAAGAAAAGGCAAGGATTAATGTATTGAAGGGTTGTTGTGTGAACTTGGGTCCGTTTTAATTTTAAATAAATACATCTGAGCATGAAAACTTAGGTGTAAAAAGAGAAGAGTAGTTTTTGCAGAGTGGCACAACGGAAGTGTTAAATATTGAAAGTTCTTCATCATTAATTTATTATTATTATTATTATTATTATTATGATTATTATTATTGTGAAGTGGAGGAGCAAGATGTGGGATGGAAAAGAAAAGGTGATTTGGGTGTTGGTGGCCATATAGTTTGGCATCACTGTTTCTTAATTTGATGAGTATCACATTGGAGAAGCGGATATAATAAATAATTAAAATGGTTTCCATTTTCTGTCCTAAAATAGCAATATTCTTATGCCAAATAGGCCTCAAAACCTTGCATCCGATCACCAGCTAAGGCTGCTGATCATATAACAGAAATGATGAGACTAGTGCATAAATGATCAACTCTCTAATAGTGCTTAGAGAAAAATAAGCACTGAATATATGAGAAATGACCAATCACTCACTCATATAGTCTTGTATGAACAACTTGGTCATTTCTGTAGAAAACTAAGTGATTCCTAAGTTTATTTGAACACTCTGCTCACACTACCCACCCTCTTGATTGGATGATCCCTACAGTGCCTTTGCATTAGCAAGAATTCACTTCCATAGATATTAATGGAGTACCATCATATGATTTGGAGTGAACCTTCCGAGTCATAGGTGGTGAGATCAGACACCATCTGCTCAAAGTGGAGTGGGACAATTGAATTGCAACAATGAAACTAGTAGCTTTTAGTTCAGTGGGATGGCACATTGGTGATAAACATGCTATATTGGATGAGATAGATGCTCTTATAGTTTCTCAAATCTAGCATTAACTTCCATAGATGTTAATGGAGTACCATCATAGGTTTTTCTATGAACCTTCCAAGTCATAGGTGATGAGATCAGATACCATCTACTCAAATTGGAGCAGGACAATTGAATTGCAACAATAAAACTACCACCTTTGAGTTCAGTTGGATGACACATTGGTCATTGACGTGCAATATTGGATGAGATAGAAGCTCTTATAGTTTATGCAAATGTGGCCCTTGGCCCGAGCCTAAAACCCTAAGGTGGAATATATTTCTGCAAATGAGAGGCTGGTGACCTCCATTAAGAAGTTCTATACTTCTCTGTCATTGAGCCCTTGGTTAGTATATAAATGACTTGGGGAGTGCTAGTCATCTCAGGTAATATAGTTTTTGTAATAGGGGATTGAAATGCTAGTGGTAGACTTCAACCCATTTATTGGATGCTTATGTGGACACTGGTTTGAATTCCAAGCCAACAAACATTGTTTGTTATACAAGTAGATGACAGTGAGTAATAGAAGAAATGGCAGTCTAACGAAGAAAAGGTAACTAAGCTATTGGAATAGAATGTTTTTCTTATTTGAGAATAATCGTATGATTGACTTGCTATAAAAACTGATGACAGAGATAAATGGTGGTTGTGATTGAAAAAAATATGCCAATAATAGTCGACAAAATTATAGATCCAACAAGACTTTGTGATGCTTTCAATTAAGGATGCCCCAAACCAACAAACTTCATATATCAATCCAATTATTAGTCCCAACTATGCCCAGAATATGGAGTCATGCTCAATTCATACATATTTTTCTGGTTATAGCACAGTTTGTCCTTGTTGATGGCATCCAAG
Source organism: Pinus albicaulis (assembly GCA_034641835.2). Classification (NCBI taxonomy): domain Eukaryota; kingdom Viridiplantae; phylum Streptophyta; class Pinopsida; order Pinales; family Pinaceae; genus Pinus; species Pinus albicaulis. Next base: position 73,685 of record JAXQQM020080996.1, read on the forward strand.
CTAAGTAACTAAAAACACTCCAAGAGGACCCCTAAAATGTTGTTTTCCAAATCAGAAACAGATTCTGGTGTGTCACTACTTTGAAATGTTGAAAAAGTGTTTTGGTGACATTTTGGCTTTCTAAAATGTTTTATCAGTTTCTTGAAATGCGCAAGATTTCTGTTCCATCTTGAAATGTTTTACAAATTTTGGAAACATTTAAACAACAACCAACAACTTTTTGGGTAGAAAACTAAGCAACAAATTTAAAACACTTAGGAATCACTAAGAAAAAAACTCTCTGTAAATTTTTGTAGATGTTCTATTCTTGATGCAACTTTTTGTTATGTTTCTATTATAAATATAACATCAAGTACATGTTAATCCTAAAGCTTAGAAGCATTATTTGACTTTTTCCCAACAACATCATTATGTTCTACGATTGCAATCCAAGGTTCAGTCAACAATTTTAAGGGATTCCTGTAAACCTCCTCCATCATTTGTTTTGTATCACCCTCAGTTTCCCCCACACACTATCTTAGAGGACATTCTACAAACTTGTTTCTCGCTTATTACAGAGTTCTCTCCTTACTTGAAAGTTTAGATTTGGTGGCCTCTTCTCATTGGTTCACAAGTTATAGCCCAGTTTAACATCAGCCCTTGTATATATTCATAAATATGAAATAGTTGTAAACGGAAGAATTGCGAAGGAAGTCCCTATCAACCTTTTAGTCTTATAACCTATAGGAATGACCTTGAATAGGGCCTATGAGCCACAACCCATTCTAATTTTACTTTTTGTATGGTAAAGAATTTGCATAGGCCCTTTATGGAATACAATTCCAGTTGATTAGCTTGAGATCATCTCTCCTTCCTTGGTTACTCGACCAAGCCCATTGTTAATTACAAAATTCATAGATTGAGTTTTGAAACTCTATCCATTGGATAAGGTGGTAGACAATACATTCATATTCAATGATACAATGTTTCTAGGACCAGAAATTAGCCTTATAAATAATTTAGTTTCTCCCAGAGGTATATTTTTCCCAATAACAAAAGAGATTGTAAATATGGTTGTAGAGGGCTTGGTTAGTTTATATGATCAATTTTACTATATGCATCAGTACCAAGGCCCAAGAGGCAGAGTAGGAGGCTGCCATAGCCCCAATGTCATTGAAATTTCAAGACTAGGCAAGGTCCCGAATTGTTGCGCAACAGAAAAGAATCTCTAACCATTCCATTCTACTCACCATGGACTATCATGGCTAGGAGGAGAGGTCCAAGTCTAAACCTTATTCCTTGGGGAAAATTAGGTCCATGTTATGTTTGCTCATTTTCATTTACAAATATAAATGCGCTATTGTCCTGTAGCAAGGCCATTAGAGGTACTTACAAGCCACAATAAGGCCACAACTGTCTCCAACAAGAACACATAAAGAAGAAGGCTTACAGGTGGGAGTAAGGGTGGATTTGAGTAGGGATAGGTGCCCTAACCAGGGCCGAATTCTTCAAAAAATACAAATCACATTTTAAGGAATTGGAAGAGAAGTTTGTGGAGAACAGATGTAGGTTTCGGTTTGAGTCTTGTGATAGCATTATGTGCTTGATGGTGTGAGGGTCACCTTTGTCTAAAAGACCAAGAAGGGAGGTTGATACAAAAAGAGTTATAGGGATTGTTTGGAGGGTTGTTAGGCATAGTGTAGGAGTGTTCCTTAGCAAGTAGCTCCTCGAATTGAATGTGCAGTAGCATGGGGGGTGTTTCCATAAGTAAGGGAAACGTTCATATTGCTGGTTGGTCCATAAGTGCCGTAGGGATAGTTGACGAGCAACCTCACCCTAGGGTAGTGTTTTCTTCATTTAAGTGGACAAAAAATAGAAGCAGCCTATGGGAGAAGTTGACACAATGATGAAGAAATGGGATAAGGGCTAGAAGAGTGCCCTAACTGGTCTTCTAGAAGCGCATAATTCAAGGGCAAGAGGGCAACAACAGAGAGTGGCAAATTGCCTCTTGGATGATGGCTTGAAGGGTGTCCTAGGAGATGACTCCAGGGAAATGGGAAAGTCCCGATCTATTGCAAAAGGGATTTCTCGTCCAGAAGAAAAAAATTATAATAGAAAAATCATGAAAAGAAAAGGCTCAAATCTCTCTTCCAGACTGGGTACATGGCACAAGGCCACATGGACCACTGTGATTGGTTGACATAACACATTAGAAGCATGATGTTAGCATCTAAAATATCTAGGACATGTGGAACTCCATGATAAAGACACATGGTGTGTGGATTTGAGTTTTTCAGGTGGTCAAGTGGGCCGAAAATAGGTGAAATGTGACACCACTCAGAGATTTACATGTGCCAATTGGTACAAGTGGTAGAAAATTGGCATGCTCAAACAACGAAGTGATGTAGGAATGACATGAGGGAGAAAATATCAGACAAGCCTCAAATCTCGAGAACTAAAGCTCATCACCAACCTGAGATTGACAACTTTACATGATGTAACCTATGAAATCGTAAATGGAGAAATCATAGTAAGAATAAAGTAACCTATGTAACAATAAATTTGGATTCATCCTGGGAGTGGTAATGGGAAAAATCATAGTGAACAACAGGAAACATGCAGAGTTGCTTACAATCAAATAGATGAAAAAACACATACAAAAAACCTAGATAATAATCATGAACAAGCTTAATATTGAATTATGAATTGTAATGGAACTTACAAAATGTGACATTACGAACCTAGTCAAGCGCACAAGCAAAAATATCCTGGACATGACCTTGGTTGACAAGTTGTATTGCTCATGATGCAAGAGGATTTGTACCTACACTGCCAAGTCAATCAAAATCCATCATTATCTATAGGGAGATGGGAATAGGGAAGGACATAGGGTGAGAGAAGGTGAGGGGGATCAAGAGAGGGAGGGCGATGGGGAGGGGGGGTAGCAGGAGAGAGATGGAAAGAGGAGGGTGGGAAGAGAGAGAGAGAGAGAGGAGAAGAGAGGGGGACAGGGGAGAGAGAGAGGGAGGGAGCGAGTTTGTGTGTGTTTGTGTTCGAGAGAGAGAGAGAGAGAAAGATATAGATATTAGGGGGAGGGGGAGTGCAGGGAGAGGTAGGAGGAGAGAGAGGGAGGGGGAGGAGGAGAGGGAACAAGTGGGAGGGAAAGGGAAATGGAGGTGGAGTGAGGGAGAGAGAGAGAGAGAGAGAGAGAGAGAGAGAGAGAGAGAGAGAGAGAGAGAGAGAGAGAGAGAGAGAGAGAGAGGGACAGAGGGACAGAGAGAGAGTCAAGACGGAGAGAGGGGGAGAGATGGACAGAGAGGGACAGAGAGATGGGGAAGGAGGAGGAGATAGAGAGTGAGAGAGATGGGGAGGGGTAGGGAGAGAGAGAGAGAGAGAGAGAGAGAGAAATGGATAATGGGAGAGAGAGGGAGAGGGAGAGAGAGAGAGAGAGAGAGAGAGGGATAATGGGAGAGATAGGGAGAGGGAGAGAGATAAGGGGATGTGGGGGAGAAAGAGAGAGGGCGGCAAGAGTGGTAGAGAGACGGGTAGGGGTAGGGGGAGAGGGAGAGAGAGAGGGAGGTTTAGTGAGATATGGGGAGAGGGGGGAAAGAAATAGGGGTGGGGAGATTAATATATATATATATATATAGAGAGAGAGAGAGAGAGTGGGAGGGGGGCCCAGGGGGAAGGGGATGGTGGGAATAGGGTGGTTGAAGTGGAGAGAGAGAGAGAGAGAAAGTAAGAGTGACACGGAGAGGGGAGGGGAAGAGAGAATGAGGGAGGGAGGGGGAGAGTGAAAGTGAGAGCGAGAGAGAGAGAGAGAGAGAGAGAGGGGGAAGGAGAGAGGGTGGGAGAGGTCAAGTGGGGATCGGGAGTGTGAGGGCGAGGGGGAGGGGGAGAGAGATGGAGAGAGGAGGGTGGGAGGAGAGAGAGAGAGAGAGAGAGAGAGAGAGAGAGAGAGAGAGAGAGAGAGAGATTGGAGGCAGAAAAAAGAGGGAGGTAGGGGGAGAGAGGGACGAAGATGGGGAGCGAGGGAAAGATATCGAGAGAGAGATGAGTAGGGAGGGGGAGAGAGCGGGAGAATGAGATATAGAAGAGGAGAGATGGAGAGAGGGAGGTAGGAGAGAGAGAGATATACAGATGCTGAGAGAGGGAGAGGGAAAGATAGGGCAGAGGGAGGGGAGGAAGAGAGGGTGGGAGATAGAGGGGTAGAGAGAAGGGGACGTAATTTTTGTGAGTGGTTCATATCTCTTAAAGAGGATATCAAAAGCTACCCCTAATGGCCTCCCTAATTCCACTTTTGGAGGTTGATAATGCTCCCCTAATTTTTTTTTTCTAGTAGTGAAGTGATGTTGTTTATGTTTATGTTTATTCTATATTTCCAACATTTTATATATTGCATGCTAGAAAATTTAACTTAGTAAATCCAGAAGTCTAGATAGCCTTGTCAATTTAGATTTCACATTTTATGTATAATTTTAGCAAATGTATTGTGATGAACTATCCAGTGCAATATGCAAGTTACTGTAGGAATCATATTGGTATCAGAGTAGGTAGCTTTGGGTATTTTGTTGTAGTTTTCAAGGGATATAGATTGGTTTAAGTAGAAAGTTTTAAAACCCCACATATGGCCAAAAAAATATATTCAAAACCCTTGAGATGTGTAAAAGGAGATTTTCTCAAGGGTAGAAGAATAGGCTTTAGATATCAACCATAACACAAATCTCCTTATGGATGCTCTCGATAACATGTTGGATGTATGTTCAAACATAGAGGTCAAACCATAGGAGAAATTGGAGGATAGAGATGAACCAAAGAGGAAATATAAGAAAGAATGCAAAAAGGAACAACCAAGCTCATGAGTCATGAAGCATTCAAAGCTTCGATATGGAAACAAATGTATACATCAAACGATATAAGGTGAGATTGATGCTTTCAATTTAAATCACTAATTAAAATAGTTATATATTTATTGAAGTGTTCTGAAGGTAGAGGAAGGACATGAATTTTTATTTATCATATGAGATTAGAGGACCATGCTTAGATATGATGGGAAAGCCACAAATAAGCCCTAATACTAGAAAGATATCCTCTACTGATTATGTGGGAGGATTTCAAAACTCTTATAAAGTAAAATTTCTACCCTATCAGGTATCTAGATGTCTAATGGTTTTAGTCGAATTACTTCAAGAAAAAATGAGCATTGAGTGTATTAGAGTACATGAAATTTAGGAAGATGAAAATAATTTTGGGTATCTCTCCAAGGAACCAAGAATTTCTCCTCAAGCATATGAGGGATTTAAATAGTTGTCTGCAAAATTAAGAGATGTTTAAACCCATAAGAATGATGAGGCTTGTCTATAGGAACAATACCAAGAGAGAATGCACCCAATGAAAGGGAGATAATGTGGGTCAAAGTAGAAGTATCACAATTAAGCTTTATAGGAGCAAGAGAGGAAGTAGAAATGGGGGAAAGACAAAAATACAGTATCCATAACACATTAGTGCAAAGATACAAGCAACCACTAAAATCACCGTAAAATTGAAGGTAATTCACATGAGAAGTGTTTGAAGCTACATCTAGAGCTCAAGTCAAAGAACCAAAGCAATGATGCTAAGAATAAAAATATAAAAGCGATATATTCAAATAATTAGGTGGAAAGAAGCTCATATGTGGATGAGAAGATTGTATATTCATTAATGTAGAAGGGGATGAATCTAAGTAGTGTTAAAAAATAAGAAGTGAAGGAAATGACCATAGTCTTCCATATAAAGCCACAAGTCAAGAAGACAAAAATTGATGCTCCATTCAACTCCTAATTATAGGACAATATCCTAGAAATAAATCTAGTTCCGAAATTGGGACTGAAGACTCATGACCATCCTAGATAATAACCATTAAGATGCGTCAACATGGAGGAAAAGATAAAGGTAGAAAAACCTATGCATAATAAAATTTATTATTATTGTTAATTTTATTGATGAAGTAGAATTAGATGTAGTTCCACTTGATGTATGTAGAGTTATGTTTTGAAGTCCCTATACGTACATGTTCGATGAAATATTTGTGTGAAGAGCCATCTACTATGAACCATCAATGATGAAGATCCTTCACCATCACATTGATCCACGTACATATTGGTGGCCACCCTTCTATTTCACTTGGACCCCCACCATCATTTCTTTCATTTTTTTCATTTTCCTTAATTATAGCACAATTCACTATTTTTAGCAGTTTTTCAGGTCCTAAACTTCCAGAGATGTTTTGAGGGCCTAAACAAAGTTTTTTGGGAAAATAGGGAGCAACATGGAAGTTTCTTATATTTTTCTCAATCCAATGTTGTAGTCATAGGATAGATATTTCTAATGTGGTATTGATCACGTCAAATAGAGATCATATGCCAAAGTTACATCCTCGGGAAGTTGATGTACCAATTTACCCAAACAGGGTCCACAGTTTTAGTGATTGATATCCTAGCATTAGTTATTTGAATGTTGAGGATTTTTCATTGTTCCTAAATAATAAATAGAAATTTGAACCTCATTGTAACAGAGTTCAGTGGCCTGTAGCTGCCACAATCTTTTCACAGATAAGTTACCAGTGCCCTAGCTAGTTTATTTCCATTCTGTTTGTAAGCATATTTCATTTATTTGTTATCAATGAAATAAAATTTTATTTCTGCTACATCTCTACATTTATATGTATTTTTGTATTTCATTGTCTTAGTGCATAAATCTGGATCAGTGGTATTAGAGAAGTATTCTCTTTCTCAATCCTTCTTTGCATGTCCCCAACGTGGTCAAGATATAAGGAGTTAGGGATCTATCTGGTTGAACCTTTGCAAGATCAGCCTCATAAAACCCAATGACCACACATGGGGGAGAAAAGAAAGATGAGGGATCAAGAGATCCTATCAAAATATTGCTTGAGGAGACTGTCGAGAAAAAAAGGAACATGATGATGGAAAATTTTTTCCATATCCTTCAATGGCTACCCACCGGTGACGCATCTACATCCTGTAGCCACTCTAGAGGTGCAAATCCTTTTAAGTTACAATTAAAATTTTACATTCCCATATTTGAGGGCCAAATAGATGTAGACTTCATAGATAGATGGTTGAATCTATTAGAAGGATATTTCTCAGTTCAATACTTTTTTGTCTAAGAAATTATTACTTTGGCACTCCTCAAAGCCACCCCCTCATGTTAAGGACTGGTGAGAAACCTACTCGTAGAAAAAGGGTGAGGAGGAACACTCTCTGTTCTCATCCACACTGACTCAGAATTATTTTTGAGACGCCATCAAGGAAAAATATTATCCCATGAGGAGCTATGAGGAAAAATACATACAATGGAATACATTGTGGCAAAAAAGCGATCAAGATTTCCATGAGCTGAAGAATTTATTCCATACCATGAGCACAATGTTGAGTATCAAATATTCATAGAAACATTTGGTACTGAAGTACCACAATTATCTACACATATGTATTCAGGAGGAAATCGTCTTCCTCGACATGTCCTCGCTTAGTGCAGCATACTAGTATGCTGCCAAGATTGAGAAAAATGTCAAAGAGAAGAAGTGAGATTTTGGATCTGAAAATCAGAAGCAAGGGAAAGGTGTCCCCGAACCACAGAACAAATGACAAAGACAATGTAGGGCATCTCGAGACAACTCGCCAAAGACGAAAAGAAATAATAACACCATGAAGCAAAAGAAGGACAATGAGAAGTGGTATGAGTTCCATAATAGCTCTTCTCACAACACAAGTGAGTGTCAGGCCAAGTAGTCACTGGTGGCCGAGTTGAAGGTTTCTGAATCAGATGCATGCTCTAACTCTGAATCAGAACTTGAAAAGGGGAATGACAAAGGGTAGAGTATTATCGATGCAGAGCCCAACACCATCATCGCCACCACAAAGATCCAGAAGAAGGAACCATACAATCTAGAGGAGGGAGAGCGCTTCTTCCATTGCCAAATGTCGGTAAAGGGTTCCCCGCTGCAGTTCATTGCTAACAGTGGGAGTCAGAAGAACCTCATCTCAGTAGAGGTCATGACTTGCTAGGATTCCTGACCACAACACACCCACAACCGAAACCATCGAGTGGCTTCACGAAGGACGAGATCTCCACGTTAGCCAGTAGTGCCACCTTCCCTAAAACATCAAGCCCTTTATGGATAAGGTATTATGTGACATTTCTCCTCTTGATGTTTCTCATATATTATTAGCCCAACCATAATTGTGGAAGTGACATGATGTGTATGAGTCATAACCTCGTGTTGTGATTATTAATTTTTGAAATAAGTTGTACATGGTAGCAGAGGTAGCACCACCTACCGCCATCTCTTTTGTTCCTGCAAAACAATGTATTATGCTGATTTCAAAAATCAGAAAATTTATTTTCTTGATGATATGCTCTTAGGGAAAGAAGAATATTGTGGTCACAACCTCCACACAAGGTTTTTGCACTGGGAAAAAATAGATGGACAAGTTCATGGAGGAGTATAAGGACATAATCACCTCCTCGGCAGGGGCGCGTCTGCACTGTCGAGTTGAGCACTCCATTGATCTTACTAGAGGTTCATCACTACCTAATGGACCAATCTACTGCCGCTGTGTTGTGGAGAATGATGAAATCAAGAGGCAGATTTAGGAGTTTTTGTCGAAAGGTCACATCCGGTTGAGTTCATCGCGTTGTGGGAGCCTGATCGTGTTGGTGCAGAAGAAGGATGGGAGTTTGAGACTCTTTATTTACTATCAAGTGTTGAACAAGATCACTGTCTCGAATAGGTACCCAATCCCAAATATTGATGAACTTCTGGACCAAATCAAGGGGGAGTAATATTTTAGTAAGCTCAACTTGAAGTCTAGGTATCACCAGGTACCAATCAAACTCTCTGATGTGTGGAGGACTGCCTTCAAATCTAGGGAGAGCCTTTTCTAATGGTTATTCATGCCCTTTTGGTTTATGAATTCCCTCGCAAACTTCATGAGGTTGGTGGATGACATCGTGCATCCATTCACCAACTCATTTGTAGTGTCATACTTTGATGACATCCTGATCTTCATCTAGACTTGGGAAGAGCACATCCACCACATCTGACAAGTCCTCCAAACAGTACAACAACACAATTTGTGTCCCAATTCAGAGAAGTTTACTTTTGGGATGACCCAGCTTTAATATCTTACATACATATTTGATGGGCCACGGTTGAATGTGGATCCAACCAAGATCCAATTCATTCAGGATCGACCAACCCCAACCATTCTAATAGAGCTCCACAACTTTTTGGGGCTTGCGAATTTTTGCCACAAGTTTGTGTTGGGATTCTCTCATATCACTTGGCCCTTGAGTCAAGTCACCAAGGGAGGGGTGAAAGAAGAATTATTTTGGTAGAAATATCAACAGAAGGCATTTCTAGAGTTGAAACATCACCTCTTCTCTGCATAAGTGCTCACATTACCAAGCTTGCAACAACCATTTGAGGTCGAGAAAAATTCCTCTGACTACGCTATTATGGTTTTTCTTACTCAACAGAGGAATCCAATGGAATGTCACAATGAGACACTTTCTGACACAGTCTAAAAGTATCCCACTTATGACAAAGAGATGTACTGCATTGTGAAAGCTTTCTGAAAATAGAATCATTACATTTTGGGAAAGGAAACAATCATCCACACAAACCACTAACCCTTGCAGTTCATATAGACACAGGGGAATTTGCAGAATGATCACCATTATAAGTGGTCCACATACTTGCAAAAATTTCATTTGAACATTAATTATAAGAAGGGAAGCACTAATAATGTTGAAAACTGCCGTAGCTGACTATTGATTACAGTGCTAGCCACTGTGCTAAACTCTTCTAGGCACGCGAGTTCCAATTTGATGCTTCTCTAGCAAAGCAATCGAGAATTCAGCCATGCATACAATACACTCTTGAAGGGTAAGAAAGTTCGATATTTACAACTCTGGGATGCCCTGCTATGTGACTTGGGACACCTTTTTTCTCCTTCAGGCAAGTGTGCCAAGATGATTTGGGAAGCATGCTATAGTCAGGTTGTTGGGAATTTCGAGGTCGAGAAAACAATGGAAGTACAATAGAATTATTTCTATTGGCCAAACCTTTGACATGATGTCAGGAAGTACATCAAGTCTTGCACTGCCTGTGTCATTACCAAACCAGCCATCAAGAAGCAAGGACTCTATACTCCATAGTGTACCCCTAGTCGACCTTGGGAATCCATATCCATGGATTACATGTCGGGACTTCCTTATACTAAGCATGTAAATGACTGTGTTTTTGTGGTCGTTGAAAGATTCTCAAATATGGCCATTATGACAACCTACAAGAAGAATATTACAATAGAAGCCACTACTAAACTTTTCTTTGAATGAGTGTGGGTACACTTTGGGATCCCACAGTCTATCATCTCACATCAGGACAATAGGTTCCCGAGTAAATTTTGGTCTAGCCTATGGTCGATGCTGGACACCAAGCTTACCAAGTCCATAACTTTCCATCTGCAAACTAATGGCCAGACAGAGTTCATCAACCAGATGATCATACACATTATACATATTTACAACTCAAAGAATCCACTCAAATGGGATGAGAGCATCCACTATGTACAACATAAATATAACTAGGCTCTCCATTGCTAAAAAAACCATAGCCCCTTTCAGGTGAGCTTAGGATTCGAACCACTGTGTCCCATTGGCATAGCCATGCCATTTGTGGCTACTCAGGTAGATTGAGCTGGTGTCTAATGTAAGGATGACAATTCAAACAACTTCATTCAGTGCAGTAAGCACATCCACCAACAAGTTCATGACATATTGTACAGAGCCAATGCTAAGTACAAGCAATGACATGATCAACATTGGATGGCACATAAATTCCAGGTGGGCAACAAAGTGTGTCTACATTTTCCGAAGGAGAGGCTCGCAGGACCTCGCCGCAAGATTCGCCCACTTCGATATGGGCCATACACCATCACGAAGTCTGTAAGGGACAATGCCATTTATATCACCATTCCAAAATTCCTTGGTGTGCACCGAGTATTCAATGTGTACTACCTTCAACCCTAGTTTCTGCCTCTAATTGACATATATGGCATGGAAGAATAACTCACAACAAAAGAGTTAAACCCCTATTGCATGGAACAAGCCACAACTGATCATATCATGGATACAAATATCAAGCACGCCCAAAAAAAAAATGATCCCGATATATCGAGTTGTCAAAGTAGGCCAACTCCTTAACCATGGCAAGTGGCTGACCAGTGACAAAGTTAAGTAGAACTTTCCTCATCTCAGGGAGGAACTCAAGGAAGTGGGGACCATTTCTTCCTAAGGGGGGAGGAATGATCTAGGTGGATATTGGTGGCCACCCAACTATTCCACTTGGACCCCAACCAATGTTTCTTTCACTTTTTCAGTTTCCTTAATTATAGCACAATTTACTATTTTTAGCAGTTTTTCAGGTCCTGAACTTCCGAAGCCGTTTTGAGGCCGTAAACAAAGTTTTTGTAGAAAATATGGAGCAATATGGGAGTTCCATTGATTTTTCACACACAAAATTTATAGTCCTTGGATAGATATTTGTAACAAGGTATTGAGCGTGTCAAAGAGAGATCATATCCAAAACTTACGTCCCCAGGAAGTTGATGTACCAATTTACCCAAACAAGGTCCATAGTTTTGGCTTTTCATCTCCTAAGGTAAGGTATTTGTATGTTTAGGGTTTTCAATAGTTGCTCAATAATAAATAGGCCTTTGAGCCTCATTGTAACATAGTTTATAGCCTTGTAGCCACGACATCTCTTCTTCGAAATAGGCTACCACTGCCCTAGCTAGTTAATTTCCATTCTCTTTGTAACCATATCTCAGCTATTCGTTACACCGAGAGGTGATCTACAACCCAGTATAGGGTACACGTGTAGATTTAATGTGAGAAATGTACGGTAAGATATGTATTGTAAATAAACATTTGAAATGTCAGAGTATATTGACCAACACTCAAAAAAGAGGTATGGTAAATAAATAAAAATATAAATAGACTGAGGTATGCTAAATAAAAAATAAAACCTCCTTTTAGACTTACTCCAGAGGTATGGCGAATAAATAAAAATATATATAAATTCGAGGTATATTCACCAACACTAAAAAAGAGGTGTGGTAAATAAATAAAAATATAAATAGACTGAGGTATGGTAAATACAAAATAAAACCTTTTTTATACTTACTATAGAGGTATGGTGAATAAATAAAAATATAAATAAATTGGAGCTATGCTAAATAAATAAAACCTCTTTTTATACTTACTCTAGAGGTATGGTATACAAATAAAAATATAAATAGACTAGCAGTATAGTAAATAAGTAAAACCTCTTTTTATATTTACTCCATAAACATCTTTATATTTACCAAAACTAAAGATGAGGTTTTACTTAGGTGTAGCCTTTGGGCCAAATACCATGGTAGAAATTATTATTAATACCATGGGTTAAATACTATGGAAATATAAATATAGTAGAGGTATGGTGAATAAATAAAACCTCTTTTTATACTTACTCCATAAAGAAAACTAAAAAATGAGGTTTTATTTAGGTGAATCATATGGACCAAATACCATGGGCTAAATATTATGGGTCAAATACCATATTTATAAAAGAGGTATGGTAAATAAATAAATATAAAAGAGGTATACAGAGGTATGGTAAATACATCAAAGATATCAAATATGTTTAGAAATCAATATAGAAGTATATACCAAGCCTATGGAACAAATACCATAGTAAATAAAAGAGGTATGGTAAATAAATATAAATATAAATAAACCATAGGTATGGTAAAAATAAAACCTCTTTTTATATTTACTCCATACTCTTTATATTTATGAACACTCACAAAAGAGGTTTTATTTAGGTGATGCCTAAGGGCCAAATACCCTACTATTAATATTAAAAGATTAATAATAATATGATTATTAATTATAATATTCATATTAATATGTTATAATATTAATATTATTAAATTTAATAAATTTGGATTGCGGAGGTTTTTATTTAAGTATACTACATGCATGCATTGAATATCTCACTTAAAAACATAAACATAAATGTAAATATAAAAGTAATGTTTAACATTTAATATTTAAAATTTAATATAATTAATATAATGTTGGCCCAAATGAAAATTCACTTCTCCCCCTAAATATATAAATTTAACAAAAATAAAGTATCTAATTGTATTTGTGAGGAAGCATCTCTTCGTTTTGTCTTCATTTTACTCTTACCACCAAATTAGAATGATTTAATTTATGCATTGGGAAAAACACCACCAAATTAGAATGATTTAATTTATGTGTTGGGAGAAACACCACCAAATTAGAATGATTTATTTTCTGTCTTGCCCGAAACCTTGGCCAGCTATAAAACAAAGTGATTTCAAGAATCTATTTCTAAATTTATAAAAAAACAGCCTAGATCCATATTAATTCCGGATCTATCAAGCGCTGAGAGGGATGAAATATTTAGAGGCGCAAACTTTTCGTCAACTTTTGCACTCAAAAAGAAATTTTTCACCTCTAGAGGTTTGATCCCTCTTGAGGCTTAATAGATCAAGAGTTAAGATGGATCTTGGTTGATTATTAATTAAATTAAGTTTTATTTCCACTGCATCTTTGCCTTTATTTATATTTTTTCATTTCATTATATGCCTGCATAAATCTGGTTCAAACAAACTTAAGGGAAACTCCAAAAATTTATTTTTAAGTGCTAACTAAGATAAGAAACTAATTAGTTCAAGAAAAAAGTATTCTTTACTATTTTTAAGATAAAATTAGTTTGTAGAATAGTTCGTGAAATAAAGGTCATCCTTAGGAGGTTCTATCAAGGAAAAAAAACAATAATTGGAAGAGTATATACATGTATACAAGGTTCTGCTCTAGAATCTTAAATGGCTACCACCCAAGAGGCAAGTGGAGCATGAGATCCAATTGTTTTGACACTCTCCATTACCAAAGGTTAATTGATTATAAAGAGAAATGAGGTGAAGGAGTAGTTGTAATACCAATTGGAATGTGGTGTTATTCGACTGTACCTCACATGTGGGTCACCCATTATAATTGTGCCTAAGAAGGATGTGACTTGGTGGCTGTGCATTGGCTATAGGTTTTAAAAACAATTATTCTCAATAATGGGTTCCTCTTGCCTAGGATAGAGTATCTTTCATGCAACAAGATAAATACTTCACCAAGGTAGACTTACAATCACGAGGTCACTAGGTTTGAGTCAATGAAGAAGATACCTAGAAGACCACCTTTAAATCTAGAGAAGGTTTGTATTAGTGGTTAGTTATGATATTTAGCCTATGAAATGCACAAAATAAATTCTCGAAGTCAATTAATGATATATTGTGCACATGTATAATTTCATTTTTTATTGTTTATTTGCATTATTTACTAGTATACATTGCTACCTACAAGGAGAACATATCGCATTTGATGTAGGTTCTAGAGACTTTAAAGAAGCAGTAATCATTTTCACATCTCAAGAAGTGTGATTTATCACAATAGACTATGGTGTATTTGGGATATATGATAGGTGTAGGAGATTTGAAGATAGATCCTTCCAAGATGGAGGTCATCATGAAGTTGTCGGTAAGGATTACTAAATATTTTTTAGCATAAGAGTTTTTTTGAGGCAAGATAGTACTTGAAGAAATTCATAAACTTGTTTTTAGCAGTAGCAACACCACTCCGCACCATAATTTCAAGTTACAAGAGTTTCGAGTGGGGAAAGGGTTGTCGAAGAGCCTTTAGGGTGTTAAAGAAGAATATTAGTCAAACATTGGTTCTAGCATTAATAAAATTACAATATAGCTTCGAAGTGGAGATATATGCATCTGGGCATGTTATGGGAGAAATCTTGATGCTAATTAATTAAATTTAAAACAAATTTACAAAATTCGTACAAATGTAAAATAAAATTAAAACAAGAACCTACCGTACTAATACTAAAAATCTCTAATAAAAGAATAAATCAATTTAGATCTATTTTAACCTAGATATTTTATACATTGATCAATTATGTTTTTATTTTCTTGTAATCCATCTTAATGCTTATTAAACCTTCGATTAAAATATATCTATGCTAATATGTATATCAATCCCATTAACAAAGCACTAGAAGCCAACTAGGTAACAAAATAGCCCTACCACTACATTATGTCCTGCCTAGAAACAAGCATTGTTAAATTTGAATTTTGAATGGGCACACAATTGATAAGTGGTGGAAGCTCCATGATAATAGCCTCAAAGATATATTAAGGTATTTTATCATCATAGGAAAGAACTAGATGATTTAGAGTCGTTAATGAAATACATAAAAGCTCAATTTTATCACCATAAGCAACAAATAGAAGATTTAGATTCCTTAATGAATTTTTCGTTAATGCAGATGACAACTGAACTCAAATAGGAGAGCTACAAATATTAGCAAATGTGAAAAATAATGATCAATAATGAATAGTGATTAAGTATGTTTATGAAATCACAAAATTTGGGATGTCAACATTTTGTCTTCTTATTATTATCATCTGTGCAAGTGATTGTGGTCATGAAAAAAAAATAATCAAAACAGATTTTAAGATACAATAACATGATTTTCTAGCTAAATTTTAAGAAGAAATCATATAGAAGTGTATTGTCTTTATATTCTGTGTCTAGTGCCTAAAAATGCAATCTAAGATATTTCTATATATTTCGTAGCTAGAGATGCAAAAATTAGAATTGAGCACTTGTTCTTGTTGTTTAGATCATGTGTATAAATGACTATGGTGATATATGGAAATTATGTTACCTCAAACCAAATAAATTGCATTGTTTTTTATTGCGTTATATCGAATGTGATGAATTAAAAATTAAATGAGTTATAGATGTTATGTCAAAAGTTATAAGGGCATACCGTACTACACATGTAAGGGTTTTCAATTACATTGAAAGTATTGAGGAGATGCTCTATAGATTAGAATAGTTGAAAAGCATAGTTCTTACATATTATCCACAGAGGGAGGAATAAAATGTAGAGTGAGGTCGTAAAGGAGAGAGGCCATGTTGTAAATGGCTTCATTGTCAATTCTTCTTTATAAGGAATATTTTGGTACAATTGTAAAAATTCCTATGATGAGGTGTGAAATCTTGTTGAGAGATTTATTTTTATATGGATGTGATGTGAAACACATCAAACCATGGGT
The DNA here is from genome assembly GCA_034641835.2 of Pinus albicaulis. Taxonomy (NCBI): domain Eukaryota; kingdom Viridiplantae; phylum Streptophyta; class Pinopsida; order Pinales; family Pinaceae; genus Pinus; species Pinus albicaulis. Next base: position 89,926 of record JAXQQM020080996.1, read on the forward strand.
AGAGACATTGTTGAGAGATTTCTTGTTATATGGATGTGATGTGTAATTTATCAAACCATGGGTAGAGACAACGTAACCCTTGAGAGGTTTGAGAGGTTTAGTTGGCCATGGTTGTTCTCAAAATAATAATGAATCTTCTCTATAGTGGACATGTATAACATGAAAATATATTTTTTTTGTATGTTTTGAAGGACATGATTTGTGGTATAAGTGAAAAGAAATCATATTCTCCATCACATAATGCTCTAGAAAAAATTATAGTTGTTTGGAAAATAAAAAGATAAATATTATCTCTCAAACTCTAGGATAAATATTTTAATAAAATTTTAGTTATTACATATTGTACGGAAAACTAAATAAGCTTAGAGAAAATATATCTAAAATTAGAAGAAAAAAAGAGTAAAAAAAACTTTAAAACCATACAACTATTTTAACAAAAAAATACCTTTAATACAAAACAAATATATTAAAAAAAAACAAAACAAAACAAATATAATTTAACAAAAAATTAATAGGAGTAGAAAGAAAATTTAATACAATAAAATGTACATATAAAATAAAACTATATAAGGAGTGACTTTAGTTTATCTTAGATGTTATAAATGCATTTAAATAAGCAATACAAGAATTAAAAGGAACATACTTCCAATGGAAATTTAAAAATTAAGCTTGACTTCATTTTAATCTTGAGTTGGAAAACACATTATATTAGAGCAGGATTTAATTTATAGATGAAATGCCATTTTTCACTAGAATTTGGAGATTCAATTTTAAGAAAAATTATGATTTATTTTTAGTTAAAATATATTTTGGAATGAGTAAATAAATTCAATACTTTAAAATACCATAAACCATGACTTACTAAAATTCTACATATTCAAAAACTTAAGTTCAAGCGTTCAAGCATTTAAAAATCTTTGACTAATTTCAATAAAAATTAACTAAAAACAATGCCTAGAAAATCATTTTCATCTCTCACATTAAATTTAATTTGGTATTAAAAATACATAAAATATAAGTTTATTTAACTTAGGCGATTATATTGAATGCGTTAAGATCGAAATAGGGAAATATAACGAGCTCTCTACGATAACTACTCTAAATAATATTACTCGCTGATGGCAGAAAAAAAAAGCAGACGACCAGAAAAAGGCAAGATTACATGAAGTACTTAGTACCGAGTATCAAAGTTTCCACCAAACCTTCCAAATTGAAGAGAACCGAACTACTTCACATGGGATGTGAAGAGAATTTCTTGAACCCTTTTTCTTGAAAAACATCTTCAGCTTTTTTCTTGGAAAGAGTTTGAAGCATTCTAAGTTTCTTTTTGTTATAGACGTTGTGGTCCACTTCCTTTTAACGGTCCATCAAGATTTGTTTTAATGAGAAGGATCATTTAAAGAATATCCGAAATATGTGCAGATATTTTTTCTTGTTTCTTGAAAAACCATCTTCAGCTTTTTTTCATGGAAAGCTTTTGAAGCATTCTTTTTGGTTATGGACATTGTGGTCCGCTCCTTTTAACGGTCGATCAAGATTTGTTTAACGGGAAGTATCCTTTTAAACGAATAGTCCGAAATGAAATATCTTCGTAAGTTGTCTTCAAAGATATGGGGAGTTATTGGATCTCATTCTACCCACATTGATTGAGTGCACACTCAATGTAAAGGAGACAGAACCATATGGGGAGTCCATTTAACTCATTCATCGGCTGGTACATAAGTAGAGTAGACACAACCAGCAAAAATAGCAGGAGAGACAACATTGCAAAACAGGCTTCAGCGGCCATTTAGCAAAACAGGCTTCTATCAACAGGCGAATTAGCAAAACAATTGTAATCGCTGAATTCTAGGTTCGATTGCAGGTGGAACCTAACACCAATTTAGGCATTGTACGTAGATGATCAGTCACAATGCATTGTAAAGACAACTTACGAAGACAACTTACGAAGATTATTGAAGAGCCCATGTATATCTCCGTGTGGCTGTGACTTTGTGTTGTGTCTATATTTGATTACGCTATTTTAAATATTTAGGTTATTAAATAAATACTTGTATAAAATTAAATTAATATCATATAATTAAATCTATGGTTCTATATTATATAATTTTGGATTTATATGATTTATATTTATATTTATATTGTTATTAGTGCATGAATTTTTTAGTTAATTATTATATTTGAATTGTTTAGTTTGATTTGTATTTGTATAATTACTTATTAATTGAAATTATATAATAAAGAAAGGAATGCTTTTTTGAATTGAATTTTTCGATTTATATGTGATAGTTTATAATGTGAAAGGACATCTTTGTATTCTTTTATTATATGTAACTATTTATTATTTGAAAATTGGATTATATAAAATAGTTTAAATTGTTTTATTTATATGTGATATGTGAAATATATGTATTTGTTTATTTAAATGTGAAAAGATGCTTTAAAAAGTTTTTTTTTTTAAATGTATCTATAAGTTGTAATTTTTAAAAATATATTATATTTTTTAGATGACACGACATTGATATTTATGTATAGAAGTTTTTTTTGTTTATAATGATAGGTATATGTTTGTGTATTTTATGTGTTTTTTCAAATGAAAGCAATTTTTGTTTGTTTATGTGATATGATGGTTGTGTTTTTGCTAATTAGATGATATGATTGCATTGAAAGGTAATATTATGTTGACAATTTAAACAAGAGAGGGGGGGAGAGAGAGGGAGGGGGATGCAGGGTGAGAGAGAGAGAGAGAGAGAGAGAGGAAAGGGGGAGATAGGGAAAGAGAGGGAGAATGATATGGGGAGGGACAAGGAGATAGAGAGAGAGAGAAATGGGAAGGGAGGGGGGGAGAGAGAGAGATGGGGAGGAAGAAGGAGAGAAAGAGGGAGAATGGGAGAGGGAGGGAGATAGGGGGAGTCACGGGAGAAAGAGATGGGGGGAGAGAGTGGTAGAGAGAGCGGCAGGGGGAGGTGGAGAGAGGGGGGGGTGGATCAAGAGGGGAGGGAAAGAGAGGGGTGGGGAGAGAGAGAGAGAGAGAGAGAGAGAGGGGAAAAAGTGAGAGGGAGAGGGACAGGGAGAGGGGGGATAGGGTAGTTGAAGAGGATGGAGGGAGAGAGAGAGAAAGAGAGAGAGAGAGAGAGAAGGGGACCAGGTTGTGAGTGTGTGTGTGAGAGAGAGAGAGAGATATAGAGAGAGAGAGTGAGAGGGAGGGGGGAAGAGGGAAGGAGAGATTGTTGGAGAGAGAGAGGGGGATCAGTAGAGGGAGGGAGAGGGGAGGGGGAAAGAGCAGTATAGATATGGAGAGAAGAGGTTGGGAGGAGAGAGAGAGAGAGAGAGGGGGGTGGGGGTAGAAGAGAGCGGGAGGGAGTGGGTAGATAGGGGGAGGGAGTGAGTGTCTGTGTGTGTGTGAGAGAGAGAGAGAGTAGGGCGGAGGGGTAGTTGAGGGAGAGGTAGGAGGAGAGAGAGGGTGGGGGAAGGTGAGAGGGAGGAAGTGGGAGGGGGGAGAGAGAGAGAGGGGGGAGAGGGAGAGAGTGATGGGGGGAGAGAGAGAAGGGGAGGGGGAGGCAGGATGTGAGAGAGAGAGCAAGAGAGAGAGGGAGGAAGAGAGAAAGAGAGGGAGTAGAGAGAGAGAGTGAAAGTAGGGGGAGGGGCGGTGGATGGAGAGGTAGGAGGAGAGAGTGAGAAGGGGAGAGAGAGAGGGGGAAGTGGGAGGAAAACAAAAAGGTAGGTAGAGAGAGAGAGAGAGAGAGAGAGAGAGAGAGAGATGAGGAGGGAGGGGGAGATAGAGAGAGAGAGATGGGGAGGGAGGGGGGCAGAGACAGAGAGAGGGGGGTAGATAGAGGGAGAGAGAGAGGGAGAAGGGGAGAGAGAGGGAGAGGTAGAGAAATAGGGGGAGGCAAGAGAGAAATATGGCGGGGGGGAGAGATTGGTAGAGACAAGGGGAGGGGGATGGGTAGAGAGAGAGGGGGTGGAGTAGAGAGAGAGATAGAGAGAGAAAGAGATAGAGTAAGGGGGAGGGCTGGTGGAGGGAGAGGTAGGAGGAGAGAGAGGTAGGGGGAGTGAGGGAGGGGGGAAGTGGGAGGAAAAGGGAAAGGGAGGTGAAGAGAGAGAGAGAGAGATGGGGAGGGAGGGGCAGATAGAGAGAGAGATATGGGGAGGGAGGGAGAGAGATATAGAGAGAGGGGTGTAGGTAAAGGAGAGATAGAGGGAGAAGGGGAGAGAGAGGTAGAGGGAGAGAGATAGGGGGAGGCAGGGGAGAAAAATATGGGGGAGAGAGTGCTAGATACAGGGGGAGGGGGAGGGGGAGAGAGAGATGGGGGTTGGAGCAAGAGAGGGGGAGGGGGAGAGAGAGATGGGGGTTGGAGCGAGAGAGGGGGAGAGAGAAAGGAGGTAGAGGGAGGGGGAGAGGGAGAGTCGAAGCTGGAGGTAGGGTGTTTGAAGTGGAGGGGAATGGAGTGAGAGAGAGGAGGGATGGTGGAGAGATAGAGAGAGAGGGTGAGCAACATGGATATGGGAGGTGAAGAGTGAAAGTTAGAGTGAGAGAGAGAGAGAGAGAGAGAGATAGGGAGGGCGATGGTGAGGGGGTGTAGTGGGAGATAGATGGAGATAGGAGGGTGGGAAGAGAGACAGAGAGAGAGAGAGAGAGAGATCAAGGAGGTAGAGGGAGGGGGAGAGGGAGAGGCGGAGGGGGAGATAGGGTGTTTTAAGTGGAGGGGAAGGGAGTGAGAGAGAGGAGGGATGGATGGGGGAGAGAGAGAGAGAGACAGAGAGAGAGATGGTGAGCGACATGGATATGGGAGGGGGTGAGTGAAAGTTAGAGTATGTGTGTGAGAGAGCAAGAGAGAGAGAGAGAGAGAGAGAGAGAGAGAGAGAGATGTATAGAGGGAGAGGGAGAGGGGAATAGGGAAGGAGATAGGGTGAGATAGGGAGAGGGAGAGCAGGAGAGGGAGGGAGATGGAGAGGGGGGTAGTGGGAGAGAGGTGGAGAGAGGAGGGTGGGAAGAGAGAGAGAGAGAGACGAGAAGAGTGGTGGGGGAGAGGAGAGAGAGAGGGAGGGAGCGAGTGTGTAAGATATATATATATATATATATATATATATATATATATATATATATATATATATATATATAGAGAGAGAGATATTAGGGGGAGGGAGAGTGGAGGGAGAGGTAGGAGGAGAGAGAAGGAGGGGGAGGGAGTGAGGGACTGGGAGAGAGAGAGAGGAATGGAGGGAAAGGGAGAGAGTGAGAGAAGGAGAGAGAGTGGCAACGGGGGAGAGAGGGAGAGGCAAGGGGGGGAGAGAGAGAGAGAGAAATAAAGAGAGAGAGATGGGGAGGGATAATAGGCGAGAGAGGGAGAGGGAGAGAGATAGGGGGATGTAGGGGAGAAATATAGATGGCGGAAAGAGTAGTAGAGAGAGGGGTAGGGGGAGGCGGAGAGGGAGAGAGAGACGGAGGTTGAGTGAGAGATGGGAGAGGGGGGAAAGAAATAGGGGTGGGGAGAGGGAGAGAAAGAGAGGGAGCAGGGGGGGTAAGGTGGTTGAGAGAGAGAGAGAGAGAGATAGATAGAGAGGGTGAGCGAATGAGGGGAGAGAGAGAGGGGGGTGGAGCGAGAGAGGGGGAAAGAGATATTACTGGGGGGAGAGAGAGAGAGAGAGATAGAGATAGTAAGAGAGAGAGAGGAGGGGCAAGGTAAGAGAGAGAGAGGGAGAAAGGGATGGTAGGAATAGGGCAGTTGAAGGGAAGAGAGAAAGAGAGAGAGAGCAAGCGAAAGTGAAAGGGAGAGGGGAGGGGAAGAGAGAATGAGGGAGGGAGGGGGAGAGTGAAAGTGAGAGTGAGAGAGAGAGAGAGAAGGAGAGAGGGAGAGGGAGAGAGAAGGAGAGATATGGAGAGAGGAGGGTGGGAGGAGAGAGAGAGAGAGAGACATAGAGAGAGAGAGATATTGGAGGGAGAACAGAGAGGGATGGAGCGGGGAGAGAGGGATGGAGATCAGGAGGGAGGGAGAGATATAGATATAGATATAATTAGGGAGAGGGATATGGAGAGAGAGATATGCAAGGAGAGAGAGGGAGAGAGAGAGGGAGAGAGAGAGGCAGAAGGGGAGGGAGAGTGAGAACGAGAGAGAGAGGGAGTGGGAGAGAGAGAGGGGAGGAATGGCAGAAAGATGGGGGGGAGAGAGTGGCAGAGATAAGGGGAGGTTGAGCTTGGGAGAGAGAGGGGGGTGGAGCATTATAGGGAGAGAGGTGGAGAGAGATGGAAAGAGAGAGGAGTGGGGGGGGGGGAGAGAGAGATATAGGGAGAGCATAGGGAGAGGGATATGGAGAGGAGGGGGGGTGGGGAGAAGGCGGTTGAAGGGGAAGGGGGGAGAGAGAGAGAGAGAGAGAGAGGCTAAGATGGAGAGAGAGAGATGGGTAGGGAGGGTGAGATGTGGGGAGAGAGAGGGAGAGAGAGAGGGATAAGGGGAGAGAGATAGGTGTAGGAATGGGAGAAATATGAGGGGGAAAGATTAGTGGAGAGAGTGGGAGGGTGAGTGGGAGAGAGAGTGGGGTGATGGAGCGAGGGAGGGGGAGAGGGGGAGAGTGGGGTAATGAGTGTGAGAGAGAGAGAGAGGGTGGATATGGTAGGGGGAGAGAGTATGAGAGGGAGAGGGGGAGAGTGAAAGTGAGAGTAAGAGTGAGAGAGAGGGAGAGGGAGAGAGGGAGAGGGAGAGGGAGAGAGCGAGAGGGAGAGTGGAATAGGGAAAGAGAGAGGGTGGGAGAGGGAGAGGGGGATCAGGAGAGGGAGGGCGATGGGGAGGGGGGAGATTGGGAGAGAGATGGAGAGAGGAGGGTGGGAGGAGAGAGAGAGAGAGAGAGAGAGAGAGAGAGAGAGAGAGAGAGAGGATAAGAGAGGGGGTGAGAGTGGGGAGAGAGAGGGAGGGAGTAGGGGGAGGGGGAATGAGAGGGGAGGGAGAGGCAGGAGGAGAGATTGGGAGGGGGAGGGAGGGAGGAGAGATTGGGAGGGAACGGGAAATGGATGTTGAGGGAGGGAGAGGGGGAGAGAGAGAGAGAGAGAATGGAGGTGGAGAGAGAGAGAGAGAGAGACAGAGGTATGGAGGGAGAGAGGGGGAGAGAGAGGGAGAGAGAGGGAGAGAGAGAGGTGGGAGAGAGAGATATATAGAGAAGATGAGAGAGGGAGAGGGAGAGATAGGGCAGAGGCAGGGGAGGAAGAGAGGGTGGGAGATAGAGGGGTAGAGAGAACGAGACGTAACTTTTGTGGGTGGTTCATATCTCTTAAAGAGGATATCAAAATCTATGCCTAATGGCCTCCCTAATTTCACTTTTGGAGGTTGATAACACTCCCCTAAAATCATTTTTTCTATTAGTGAAGTGATGTTGTTTATGTTTATGTTTATTCTATATTTCCCACATTTTCCATATTGAATGCTAGAAAATTTAACTTAGTATATCTAGAAGTCTAGATAGCCTTGTCAATTTAGATTTCATATTTTATATATAATTTTATTAAATGTATTGTGATGAACTATCCAATGCAATATCCAAGTTACTGTAGGAATCATATTGGTATCAGATTAGGTAGATTTGGGTATTTTGTTGTAGTTTTCAAGGGATATGTATTGGTTTAAGTAGAAAGTTTTAAAACCCCACATATGGCCAAAAAAATATATTGAAAACCCTCGAGATGTGTCAAAGGATATTTTCTCAAGGGTAGAAGAATGGGATTTAGATATCAACCATAACATGAATCTCCTTATGGATGATCTCGATAACATGTTGGATGTATGTTCAAACATAGAGGCCAAACCATAGGGGAAATCGGAGGATAGAGATGAACCAAAGAGGAAAAATAAGAAAGAATGCAAAAAGGAACAACCTAGCTCATGAGTCATGAAGCATTCATAGCTTCAATATGGAAACAAAGGTATACATAGAGGAAGGACATGAATTTTTATTTATCATATGAGATTAGAGGGCCATGCTTAGATATAGTGGGAAAGCCACAAATAAGCCCTAATACTAGAGGGATATCCTCCAGTGATTATGTGGGAGGATTTCAAAACTCTTATAAAGTCAAATTTCTACCCTATCAGGTATCTAGATGACTAATGGTTTTAGTTTAATTACTTCAAGCAAACATGAGCATTGAGTGTATTAGAGTACATGAAATTTAGGAAGATGAAAATAATTTTGGGTATCTCTCCAAAGAACCAAGAATTTCTCCTCAAGTATATGAGGGGTTTAGATAGTTGTATGCAAAAGTAAGATATGTTTAAACCCATAACAATGATGAGGCTTTTCTACAGGAACAATTCCAAGAGAACATGCACCAAATTAAAGGGAGATAATGTGGGTCAAAGTAGAAGTATCACAATTAAGCTTTATAGGAGCAAGAGAGGAAGTAGAAATGGGGGAAAGACAAAAATACAATATCCATAACACATTAGTTCAAAGCTACAAACAACCGCTAAAATCATTGTAAAATTGAAGGTAATTCACATGAGAAGTGTTGGAAGCTACATCTAGAGCTCAAGTCAAAGAACCAAAGCAATGATGCTAAGAATAAAAATATAATGGCCATATATTAAAATAATTAGGTGGAAAGAAGCTCATATGTGGATGAGAAAATTGTATATTCATTAATGCAGAATTGGATGAGTCTAAGTAGCCTTAAAAAATAAGAAGTGAAGGAACTAACCATACTCTTCCATATAAATCCACAAGTCAAGAAGACAAAAATTGATGCTCTATTCAACTTCTAATCATAGGACAATCTCCTAGAAATAAATCTAGTTCCGAAATTGGGACTGAAGACTCATGATCATCCTAGCTAATAACCATTAAGATGCATCAACATGGAGGAAAAGATAATGGTAGAAAAACTTATGCATAATAAAATTTACTATTATTGTTAATTTTATTAATGAAGTATAATTAGATGTAGTTCCACTTGATGTATGTAGATTTATGTTTGGAAGTCCCTATACGTACATGTGGGATGCAATATTTGTGTGAAGAGCCATCTAATACGAGCCATCAAGGATGGACATCCTTCACCAACACATTGATCCACATATATATTGGTGGCCACCCTTCTATTCCACTTGGACCCCCACCATCGTTTCTTTCATTTTTTTTAGTTTCCTTAATTATAGCACAATTCACTATTTTTAGTAGTTTTTCGGGTCCTAAACTTCTGGAGATGCTTTGAGGGCCTAAATTTTTTTTTTTGGGAAAATAGAGAGAAACATGGAAGTTCCTTAGATTTTTATCAATCCAATGTTGTAGTCCTAGAGTAGAGATTTCTAATGTGGTATTGATCACGTCAAATAGAGATCATATGCCAAAGTTACGTCCTCGGGAAGTTGATCCACCAATTTACAGAAACAGGGTCCATAGTTTTAGTGATTCATATCCTAGGGTTAGTTATTTGAATGATAAGGATTTTTCATTGTTACTCAATAATAAATAGCCATTTGAGCCTCATTGTAACACAGTTCAGTGGCCTATAGCCGCCACAATATTCTCAGAGATAAGTTTCCAGTGCCCTAGCTAGTTTATTTCCATTCTGTCAGTAAGCATATTTCATTTATTTGTTATTAATGAAATGAAGATTTATTTCTACTGCATCTCTGAATTTATGTGTATTTTTGTATTTCGTTGTCTTAGTGCTTAAATTTGGATCAGTGGTATCAGAGAATTCTTCTCTTTCTCAATCCTTCTTTGCATGTCCCCAACGTGGTTGAGATATAAGGAGTTAGGGATCTATCTAGTTGAACGTTTGCAAGATCAGCCTCGTAAACCCCAATGACCACACATGGGGGAAGAAAATAAAGATGAGGGATCAAGAGATCCTATCAAAATATTTCTTGAGGAGGCCCTCGAAAAAAAAAGGAACATGATGATGGAAAAAGTTTCCCATATCCTTCAACGGCTACCTGCCGGTGATGCATCTACATCCAGCAACCACTCTGGAGGTGCGAATCTATTAGAAGGATATTTCTCAGTTCAATACATTTTTTTCTGAGAAAATATTACTTTTTCACTCCTCAAAGCCGGCCCCCATGTCAAGGACTGGTGAGAAACCCACTGGGAGAAAAAGGGCGAGGAGGAACCCTCTTTGTTCTCATCCGCACTGACTTGGAATTCTTTTCGAGATGCCATCAAGGAAAAACATTATCCCGTGAGGAGCTATGAGTAAAAATACATACAATTGAATACATTGTGGCAACAAAGGGATTACTATGTCCATGATCTGACGAATTTATTCCAACAATGTTCAGTATCAAAGATTCATAGAAACATTTGGTACTGAAGTACCACAATTATCTGCACATATGTATTCAGGAGGAAATGGTGTTTCTCGACATCTGCTCGATTAGTGCAGCATACTGATATGCTGTCAAGATTGAGAAAAATGTCAAATATAAGAAGTGAGACTTTAGATCTGAAAAACAGAAGTAAGGGAAAGGTGCCCCCAAAGCATAGAACAAAGGACAAAGACAATGCAGGGCATCTTGAGACAACCCACCAAAGAAGAAAACAAATAATAACACCAAGAATCCAAAGAAGGACACCGAGAAGTGGTATGAGTTCCATAATAGCTCTACTCACAACATAAGTGAGTGTCAGGCCAAGTAGTTATAGGTGGCAAAGTTGAAGGTTTATGAATCAGAAGCATGCTCTAACTCCGAATCATAACCTGAAAAGGGGAATGAAAAAGGGTAGCGTATTATCGATGCAGAGCCCAATGCCATTGTCGCCACCACAGAGATCCAGAAGAAGGAACCATAAAATCTAGAGGAGGGACATCACCTCTTCTGTTCCCAAATGTGGCTAAAGGGTTCCCCGCTGCAGTTCATTGCTGACAGTGGGAGTCAAAAGAACCTCATCTCAATAGAGGTCGTGAATTGCTAGGATTCTTGACGACAACACACCCACAACTGAAACCATCGAGTGGCTTCACCAAGGAAGGGATCTCCACGTCAGCCAGTAGTGCCACCTTCCCTACAACATCAAGCCCTTCATGGATAACGTATTATGTGACATTTCTCCTTTTGATGTTTCTCATATATTATTAGGCCAACCATAATTGTGGAAGTGACATGATTTGTATGAGTCACAACCTCGTGTTGTTATTATTACTTTTGGAAATAAGTTGTACATGGTAGCAGAGGTAGCACCACCTATCACCATCTCTTTGGTTCCTGCAGAACAATGTAGTATGCTCATTTCAAAAACCATAAAATTTATTTTCTTGATGATCTGCCCTTAGGGAAAGAAGAATATTGTGGTCACGACCTCCACACAAGGCTCCTCCACTGGGAAAAAATAGATGGACAAGGTCATGGAGGAGTATGAGGATATCAACACCTCCTCGGCAGGGGTGTGTCCTCACTGTCGAGTCAAGCACTCCATCGATCTTACTCGAGGTTTGTCACTTCCAAATGGAACAATCTACCAGCACTCTATTGTGGATAATGATGAAATCAAGAGGCAGATTCAGGATTTGTTGCAGAAAGGTCACATTAGGTTGAGTTCATCGCATTGTAGGAGCACGATCATGTTGGTGCAGAAGAAGGATGGGAGTTTGAGAATATTTATTGACTATCGAGTGCTGAACAAGATCACTGTTTGGAATAGGTAACCAATCCCAAATATTGATGACCTTCTAGACCAACTCAAGTGGGAAAAATATTTTAGTAAGTTCGACTTGAAGTCTAGGTATCACAAGGTACCAATCAAACTCTCTGATGTGTGGAAGCCTGCCTTCAAATCCAGGGAGAACCTTTTTGAATGGTTATGCATGCCTTTTGGGTTGATGAATTCCCTTGCAACCTTCATGAGGTTGGTGGATGACATCTTTCATCCATTCACCAACTCATTTGTAGTGTCATAATTCTATGACATCTAGATATTCATCAATGCTTGGGAAGAGCACCTCGATCACATCTGACAGGTCCTCCAAAAACTACAACAACATAATTTGTGTCCCAATTCAGAGAAGTGAACTTTTGGGATGACCCAGCTTCAATACCTTACATACATTATTGATGAGCCGCAGGTGAATGTGGATCCAACCAAGATCCAAGTCATTCAGAATCAGCCAACCCCAACCACTCTAACAGAGCTCCACAACTTTTTGGGCCTTGCGAATTTCTGTCGCAGGTTCGTGTTGGGATTCTCTCATATCACTTGACCCTTCAGTCAAGTCACCAAGGGAGGGGTGAAAGAAAAATAATTTTGGTAGAAATATCAACAGAAGGCATTTGTAGAGTTCAAACATCACCTCTTCTTTGCACAAGTGCTGACATTACCAAACTTGTAACAACCATTTGAGGTCGAGACAAATGCCTCTAACTATGCTATTGTGGTTGTTCTTACTCAACAGAGGCATCCAATGGCATGTCACAATGAGACACTTTCTGACATAGTCTGAAAGTATCCCACTTATGGAAAAGAGATGTACTCCATTGTGAAAGCTTTATAACAATGGAATCATTACATTTTGGGAAAGGAAATAGTCATCCGCACAAACCACTGTCTCCTGCAATTCATACAGACACAGGGGACGTTGCAGAATGATCACCATTAGAAGTGGTCCACATACTTGCAAAAATTTCATTTGAACATCAATTATAAGAAGGGAAAGACTAATAATGTTGAAAAATGCCTTAGCTGACCATTGATTGTAGTGCTAACCACTATTCCCAACTCTTCTGGGCACGAGAGTTCCAATTGGATGCTTCTCTAGCAAAGTGATCGAGAATTCAGCCAGGCATACAATACACACTTGAAGGGTAAGCAAGCTCCAGATTTACAACTCTGGGATGCCCTACTATTTGACTTGGGACACCTTTTTTCTCCTTCAAGCAAGCATGCCAAGATGATTTGGGAAGCGTGCTACAGTCGGGTCGTTGGAAATTTCAGGGTTAAGAAAACAATGCAAGTATTGTAGAATTATTTCTATTGGCCAAACCTCTGACATGATGTCAGGAAGTACATCAAGTGTTGCACTACATGTGTCATTACCAAACCAGCCATAAAGAAGCAAGGCCTCTATACTCCACGGTGTACCCCTAGTCGACCTTGGGAATCCATCTCCATGGATTATATGTCGGGACATCCTTATACTAAGCATGGAAATGACTATTTTTTTTGTGGTCATTGACATATTCTCGAAGATGGCCATTATGACAGCCTACAAGAAGAATATTACAATAGAAGCCACTACTAAACTCTTCTTTGAATGAGTGTGGGTACACTTTGGGATCCCACAGTCTATCATCTCACATCAGGACAATAGGTTCTTGAGTAAATTTTGGTCCAGCCTCTGGTCGATGGTTGACACCAAGGTTACCATGTCCATAACTTTCCATCTGCAAACTAATGGCCAAACAGATGTCATCAACCGGATGATCGTACACATTCTGTGCATGTACAACTCAAAGCATCCACTTGCATGGGATGAGAGCATCCCCTATGTACAACATAAATATAACTGGGCTCTCCATTGCTAAAACAACCACATCCCCTTTCATGTGAGATTAGGATTCGAACCACTGTGTCCCATTGGCGTAGCTATGCCATTTGCAGCTACACAGGTAGATTTAGCTAGTGGCCAATGTAACGCTGCCAAGTCAAACAAATTCATTCAGTGCATTAAGCACATCCTCCAACAATTTCATGACATATTGTACAGAGCTAGTGCTAACTACAAGCACTGACATGATCAACATCGGGTGACACATAAATTCCAGGTGGGCAACAAAGAGTGTCTACAATTGCAAAGGAGAAGCCCACTGGACCTCGCCGCAAGATTCACCCACTTCGATATGGGCCATACACCATCACCAAGGCTGTAAGGGAAATTCCATTTAGCTCACCGTTCAAAAATTCCTTGGTGTGCATCGAGTATTCAATGTGTACCGCCTTCAACCCTACTTTCTTCCTGTACTAGAAATATCTGGCATGGAAGAATAACTCACAACAAAAGAGTTAAACCCCTACTACATGGAACAAGCCACAACTGATCATATCAAGGATACAAATATCAAGCACACTCGAAAACAAAGGATCCCAATATATCGAGTTGTCAAAGTAGGTGAACTCCTTCACCATGGCAAGTGGCTCACCAGCGAAGAAGTGCAACAGAAGTTTCCTCATCTCAGGGAGGAACTCAAGGCAATGAGGAACATTGCTTCCTAATGGGGGAGGAATGATTGAGGTGGATATTGGTGGCCACCCAAATATTCCACTTGGACCCCCACCATTGTTTCTTTCACTTTTTTCAGTTTTCTTAATTATAGCACAATTTACTATTTTTAGTAGTTTTTTGGGTCCTGAACTTCCGGAGAAACATGGGAGTTCCATTTATTTTTCACACCCAAAATTTTTAGTCCTTGGACAGATATTTGTAACGAGGTATTGAGCGTATCAAAGAGAGATCATATGCAAAAGTTACATCCCCAGGAATTTGATGTACCAATTTACCCAAACAGGGTCCATAGTTTTGGGTTTTCATCTCCTAGGGTCAGGTATTTGTATAATTTGGGTTTTCAATTGTTCCTCAATAATAAATAGGCATTTGAGCCTCATTGTAACATAGTTCATAACCTTGTAGCCACCACATCTCTTCTTGGAAATAGGCTACCACCACCCTATCTAGTTAATTTCCATTCTGTTTGTAAGCATATTTTAGTTATTTGTTACACCGAGAGGTGCTCTGCAACCTAGTATAGGGTACACGTGTAGATTTAATGTGAGAAATGTAATGTAGACCTTCGACATGTCGGAGTAGAAGGCACATGTTTAAATGTAATGTGAGAAATGTACAGTAAGATATGTATTTTAAATAAACATTTGAAATGTCAGAGTATATTCACCAACACTCAAAAAAGAGGTATGGTAAATAAATAAAAATATAAATAGACTGAGGTATGCTAAATAAAAAATAAAACCTCTTTTTATACTTACTCGAGAGGTATGGTGAATAAATAAAAATATATATATATTGGAGCTATATTCACCAACACTAAAAAAAGAGGTATGGTAAATAAATAAAAATCTAAATAGACAGAGGTATGGTAAATACAAAATCAAACTTTTTTTATATTTACTCTAGAGGTATGGTGAATAAATAAAAATATAAATAAATTGGAGGTATGGTAAATAAATAAAACCTCTTTTTATAATTACTCTAGAGGTATGGTATATAAATAGACTAGAGGTATGGTAAATAAATAAAACCTATTTTTATATTTACTCCATAAAGAAAACTAAAAAATGAGGTTTTATTTAGGTGAATCCTATGGGCCAAATACCATGGGCTAAATATTATGGGTCAAATACCATATTTATAAAAGAGGTATGGTAAATAAATATAAATACAAATAAACCATAGGAATGGTAAAAATAAAACCTCTTTTTATATTTACTCCATACTCTTTATATTTACGAACACTCACAAAACATGTTTTACTTAGGTGATGCCTAAGGGCCAAATACCCTAATATTAATATTAAAATATTAATACTAATATTATTATTAATTATAATATTCATATTAATATGTTATAATATTAATATTATTTAATTTAATAAATTTGGATCGCGGAGGTTTGCATTTAAGTACACTACATGCATGCATCGAATATCACACTTATAAACGTAAACATAAATGTAATTATAAAAGTAATGTTTAACATTTAACATTTAAAATTTAATACAATTAATATAAATTTGGCCTTAATGAAAAATCACTTCTCCCCGTAAATATACAAATTTAACACAAATAAAGTGTCTAATTGTATTTTCTCTTTCATTTTTTTTTCTACTTTTTTGTTCTTACCTTTTCATCTACTTCGACTCCATGGATGTGGTTGTGTAACCAATCACTCTTACCACCAAGTTATAATGATTTAATTTATGCATTGGGGAAAACACCATCAAATTAGAATTATTTAATTTCTGTCTTGCCTGAAACCTTGCCCGGCTGTAAAACAAAGTGATTTCAAGAATCTATTTCTAAATTTATAAAAAAAAAGCCTAGATCCATATTTATTCTAGATCTGTAAAGGGCTGAGAGGGATCAAATGTTTAGATGTGCAAACTTTTCGTAAATTTTTCACTCAAAAGAGAAGTTTTCAGCTCTAGAGGTTTGATCCCTCTCCACGCTTAATATAAAGTTTTATTTCCACTGCATCTCTACGTTTATGTGTATTTTTGCATTTCATTATATTCCTGCATAAATATAGTTCAAAAACACTTAAGGGAAACTCCAAAAATTTGTTTGTAAGCACTGACTAAGCGATGAAACTAATTAGTTCTAGAAAAAAGTATGCTTTACTACTTTTAAGATAAAATTAGTTTGTAGAATATTTGGTGAAATAAAGGTCGTCTTTAGGGGGGTCTATCAAGGAAAAAATAACTCAATTGGAAGATTATATACATGTATACAAGGTTCTACTCTAGAATCCTAAAGGGCTACCACCCAAGAGGCAAGTGGAGCATGAGATCCAATTTTTTTGACACTCTCCATTACCAAATGTTAATTTTTTATAAAGGGAAATGAGGTGAAGAAGTAGTTGTAATAGCAACTGGAATATGGTGTTATTTGACCGTACCTAACATATGGGTCACCCATTATAAGTGTGCCTAAGAAGGATGTGACTTGGTGGATGTGCATTGGTTATAGGTTTTAAAAACAATTATTCTCAATAATGGGTACCTCTTGCCTAGGATAGAGGATCTTTTATGTAACAAGATAAATACTTCACCAAGATAGACTTACAATCATGGGGTCACTAGATTTGAGTCAAAGAAGAAGATACCTAGAAGACCACCTTCAAAGCTAGAGAAGGTTTGTATTAGTGGTTAGTTATGATATTTAGCCTATGAAATGCACCAAATAATTTCATAAAGTTAATTAATGATATATTGTGCACTTGTATAAGCTCATTTTTTATTTTTTATTTGGATTAATGACTAGTATACATTGCTACCTACAAGGAGAAAATATCACATTTGATGTAGGTGTTAGAGACTTTAAGGAAGCAGTAATCATTGTCACATCTCAAGAGGTGTGATTTATCACAATAGACTATAGTGTATTTGGGATATATGATAGGTGGAGAAGATTTGAAGATAGATCCTTCCAAGATGGAGGTCATCATGAAGTTGTCGGTAAGGGTTACTAAATTTTTTTGAGGATAAGAATTTTGTTAAGGCAAAATAGTACTTGAAGAAACTCATAAACTTTTTGTTAGTAGTAGCAACACCACTCCACACCATAATTTCAAGTTGCAAGAGTTTCTAGTGGGGAAAGGGTCGTCGAACAACCTTTAAAATGTTAAATAAAAATGTTAGTCAAACATTTGTACTAGAATTAAGAAAATTACAATATCACTTTGAAGTGGAGACATATGCATGTGGGCATGTTATGGGAGCAATCTTGATGCTAATTAATTAAATTAAAAAAAAAAATTACAAACTTCATACAAATGTAAAATAAAATTAAAACAAGAAGCTACCGTACTAATACTAAAAATATCTAATAATAGAATAAATCAATTTAGATCTATTTTAACCTACATATTTTATACATTGATCCATTATGTTTTTATTTTCTTATAATCCATCTTAATGCTTATTAAACCTTCAATTAAAATAGATCTACGCTAATATGTATATCAATCCCATTAACAAAGCAATAGAAGCCAACTAGGTAACAAAATAGCCCTACCACTACATTATGTCCTACCTAGAAACAAGCATTGTTAAATTTGAATTTTGAATGGGCACACACTTGATAAGTGGTGGAAGTTCCATGATAATAGCCTCAAAGATAGATTAAGGTATTTTATCATCATAAGAAACAACTAGATGATTTAGAGTCGTTAATGAAATACATGAAAACTCAATTTTATCACCATAAGAAACAAATACAAGATTTAGATTCCTTAATGATTTTTTCCTTAATGCACATGACAATTGAACTCAAATAGGAGAGCTAAAAATATTAGCAAATGCGTAAAAGAATGATCAAGAATGAATAGTGATTAAGTATGTTTATGAAATCACAAAATTTGGGATGTCAACATTTTTTCTTCTTATTTTTATCATCTGTGCAAGTGATTGTGGTCATGAAAAAAAATAATCAAATTTTTTTTAAGATACAGTAACATTATTGTCTGACTAAATTTTAAGAAGAATTGGTATAGAAGTGTATTGCCTATATATTCTGTGTCTAGTGCCTAAAAATGCAATCTAAGATATTTCTATATATTTTGTAGCTAGAAATGCAAAAATTAGAATTGAGCACTTGTGCTTGTTGTTTAAATAACTTGTTCTTGTTGTTTAAATCATGTGTATAAATGACTATGGTCATATATGGAAATTATGTTACCTGAAACAAAATAAATTGCATTGTTTTTTATTGCATTATATCAAATATGATGAATTAAAAATTAAATGAGTTATAGATGTTATGTCAAAAGTTATAAGGGCATACCATACTACACATGTAAGGGTTGTCAATTACATTGAAAGTATTTAGGAGATTCTCTATAGATTAGAATAGTTGAAAAGCATAGTTCTTACATATTTTCCGTAGCGGGAGGAATCAAATGTAGAGTGAGGTCATCAAGGAGAGAGGCCATGGTCTAAATGGCTTCATTTTCAATTCTTCTTTATAAGGAATATTTTGGTAGAATGGTAAAAATTCATATGATGAGGTGTGTAATCTTGTTGAGAGATTTCATTTTATATGCATGTGATGTGAAATACATCAAACCATAGGTAGAGACATTGTTGAGAGATTTCTTGTTATATGGATGTGATGTGTAATATGTCAAACTATGGGTAGAGACAAGGTAACCCTTGAGAGGTTGACCATGATTGTTCTCAAAATAATAATGAATCTTCTCTACAGTAGACATGTACAACATGATAATATATTTTTTTGTATGTTTTGAAGAACATGATTTGTGGTATAAGTGAAAAGGAATCATATTCTAAATCACATAATGCTCTAGAAAAAATTATAGTTGTTTGGAGAATAAAAAGATAAATATTCTCTTTGAAACTCTGGGATAAATATTTTAATTAAATTTTAGTTATTACATATTGTAAAAGAAAACCAAATAATCTTAGAGAAAATATATGTAAAAGTAGAAGAAAAAAATAAAAAACACTTTAAAACCATACAAACTATTTTAACAAAAAAATACCTTTAATACAAAAAAAAACAAAAAAACAAAAAAACAAAAACAAAAAACAAACAAATATAATGTAACAAAAAAATAATAGGAGTAGAAAGAAAATTTAATACAATGAAATGTACATATAAAATAAAAATATATGAGGAGTGACTTTAATTTATTTTAGATGTTATAAATGCATTTAAATGAGCAATACAAGAATTAAAAAGAAAATATTTCCATTGGAAATTTACAAATTAAGCTTGAATTCATTTTAATTTTGAGTTGGAAAACACATTATATTAGGGCGTGGTTTAATTTATAGATGAAATGCCATTTTTCACTAGAATTTGGAGATTCAATTTTAAGAAAAATTATGATTTATTTTTATTTAAAATATATTTTGGAATGAATAAATAGATTCAATACTTAAAAAAAACATAAACCATGACTGGCAAGAATTCTACATATTCAAAAACTTAAGTTAAAACATTTAAAAATCTTTGAAAAAACAGCGCCTACAAAATCATTTTCATCTCTGACATTAAAATTAATTTAGTATTAAAAATACATAAAATATAACTTAAAAATAAACTTAGGCAATTATATTGAATGCGTTAAGATCGAAATTGGGAAATATAACGAGCTCTCTACGATAACTACTTCTCTAAATAATATTACTCGCTGATGGCTCAAAAAAAAGCAGAGGACCAGAAAAGGGCAAGATTACATGAAGTACTTAGTACCGAGTATCAAAGATTCCACCAAGCCTTCCAAATTGAAGAGAACCGAACTACTTCACATGGGACCTGGATAGATGACGTGGAGGTGAAGAGAATTTCTTGAACCCTTTTTCTTGAAAAACATCTTCAGCTTTTTTCTTGGA
>JAXQQM020080996.1:115000-168604 GCA_034641835.2 Pinus albicaulis
TGTCTGACATATATATATATAGATATATATATATATATATATAGACAGAGAGAGAGAGAGAGATATTAAGGGAATAGGGAGTGGATGGAGAGGCAAGAGGAGAGAGAGAGAGGAATGGGGGGAAGGTGAGAGAGTGAGATAAGGAGAGAGAGTGACAAGGGGGGGGAGAGGGGGAGGAAAGTGGGAGAGAGAGAGAGAGAGTCAAGGGGAAGAGTGGGGGAGAGATGGAGAGAGAGGGACAGAGAGATGGGGAGGGAGGGGGAGATAGAGAGAGAGAGAGAGAGATATGGGGAGGGGTGGGGAGAGAGAGAGAGAGAGAGAGAGATGGGGAGGGGTGGGGAGAGAGAGAGAGAGATGGGGAGGGGTGGGGAGAGAGAGGGAGTGGGAGAGAGATAGCGGGATGTAGGGGAGAAAGAGAGAGGGCGGCGAGAGTGGTAGTGAGAGGGGTAGGTGGAGGGGGAGAGGGAGAGAGAGAGGGAGGTTGAGAAAGAGATGGGGAGAGAGGGAAAATGAATAGGGGTGGGGAGAGAGAGAGAGAGAGAGAGAGAGAGAGGGGGGGGGGGGAAGGGCGGTTGAGAGAGAGAGAGAGAGAGGGTGGGGGCGGGGGGAAGGGCGGTTGAGAGAGAGAGAGAGAGAGAGGGTGGAGCGAGATAGGGGGAAAGAGAGAGGAGTGGCGGGAGTGAGTGAGAGCGGGAGTGAGTGAGAGAGAGTGAGAGAGAGAGAGTGAGAGAGAGAGAGGAGGGGTAGAGGAAGAGAGAGAGGGAGAAGGGGATGGTGGGAATACGAAGGTTGAAGGGGGAGAGAGAGAGAGAGAGAGAGAGAGAGAGAGAGAGCAAGCGAGAGTTACAGGGAGAGGGGAGGGGAATAGAGAATGAGGAAGGGAGGGGTAGAGTGAAAGTGAGAGTGAGAGAGAGAGAGAGAGGGAGAGGGAGAGTGAAGGAGAGAGGGTGGGAGAGGGCGAGTGGGGATCGGGAGTGGGAGGGCGAGGGGGAGGGGGAGAGAGATGGAGAGAGGAGGGTGGGAGGGGGGAGAGAGAGAGAGAGAGAGAGACTGGGAGAGGGAGATAGAGAGAGAGGGAGAGAGCGAGAGAGATATATTGGAGGGAGAACAAAGAGGGAGGGATGGGGGAGAGGGGGACAAAAATGGGGAGGGAGGGAGACATATAGAGAGAGAGATGAGTAGGGAGGGAGAGATATAGAGAGAGAGATGAGTAGGGAGGGGGAGATGGAGAGAGAGAGGCAGGGAGAGAGAGGGAGAGAGATAAGTGAGGAATGGGAGAAATATAGGGGGGGAGAGAGTGTAGAGATAGGGGGAGGGGAAGAGGGAGAAAGAGGGGGGGTGGAATGAGATAGGGGGAAAGAGAAAGGTGTGGTGGGGGGAGAGACAGATAGAGGGAGAGCAGAGGGAGAGGGATAGGGAGAGGGCGATGGTGGGGAGAAGGTGGTTGAAGGGGAAGGGGAGAGAGTGACAAAAAGAGAGAGAGAGAAAGAGAGGGAGGTGGAGATGGAGAGATAGAGATGGGTAGGGAGGGGGAGATGGGGGGAGAGAGAGGGAGAGAGAGAGGGAGAAGGGAATAGAGAGAGGGAGAGGGAGAGAGATAGGGGTACGAATGGGAGAAATATACGGGGGGAGAGAGCGGTAGAGACAGTGGGAGGGGGAGAGTGGGGTAATGAGAGAGGAGTCGGGCAAGAGAGAGAGAGAGAGAGAGAGAGAGAGAGAGAGAGAGAGAGGGAATATGGAGAGGGGGAGCATGGGGAAGGGTGGTTGAAGGGGAGGGGGAGGGGGAAGGGGAGAGGGAGAGAGAGAGAGAGGGTGGATATGCTAGGGGAAGAGAGTATGAGAGGGGGAGGGGGAGAGTGAAAGTGAGAGAGAGCGAGAGAGAGACATAGAGAGAGGGAGAGGGAGAGGGGAATAGGGAAAGAGAGACGGTGGGATAGGGAGAGGGGGATCAATAGAGGGAGGGAAATGGGGAGAGGGGGGGAGTGGGAGAGAGAGAGAGAGAGATAGAGAGAGAGGATAAGATAGGGAGAGAGAGTGGGGATAGAGAGGGAGGGAGCGAGTGTGTGTATGGTTGTGTGTGTGTGAGAGAGAGAGAGAGAGAGAAAGGATAAGATAGGGGGAGAGAGTGGGGAGAGGGAAGGAGGGAGAAATTGTGTGTATGGTTGTGTGTGTGAGAGAGAGAGAGGGAGAGAGAGAGAGAGAGAGAGAGAGAGAGAGAGAGTTGGTGGAGGGGGAGAGGGAGGAGGTGGAGAGGCAGGAGGAGAGAGCGGGTGGGGGAGGGTGAGAGGATAGAAGTGGGAGGGAATGTGAAATGGATTTGGAGGGAGGGATTGAGAGAGAAGAGAGAGAGAGAGAGAGAGAGAGAGGGAGGGAATGGAGGTGGAGAGAGAGAGAGGGAGGGGGGTTGTGGGAGAGAGAGAGAGGAAGGGAGGGAAGGGGAGAGAGCAGGAGGAGATAAAGAGGGGGAGAGATGGAGAGATGGAGGTGGGAGAGAGAGAGAGATATTCAAAAGCTTAGAGAGGGAGAGGGAGAGATAGGGCAGAGGGAGGGGAGGAAGAGAGGTTGGGAGATAGAGGGGTAGAGAGAAGGGGAAGTAAATTTTTTGGGTTGTTCATATCTCTTAAAGAGGATATCAAAAGCTACCCCTAATGGACTCCAAAATTCATCTTTTGGAGGTTGATAACACTCCCCTAAAATTATTTTTCTAGTAGTGAAGTGATGTTGTTTATGTTTATGTTTATTCTATATTTCCCACATTTTATATATTGCATGCTAGAAAATTGAACTTAGAAAATCCAGAAGTTTAGATGCCTTGTCAATTTAGATTTCATATTTTATGTATAATTTTAACAAATGTATTGTGATGAACTATCCAATGCAATATGCAAGTTAGTGTCGGAATCATATTGGTATCAGATTATGTAGCTTTGGGTATTATGTTGTAGTTTTCAAGGGATCTAGATTGATTTAAGTACAAACTTTTAAGACCTCACATATGGCCAAAAAAATATATTGAAAACCCTCAAGATGTGTCAAAGGAGATTTTCTCAAGGGTAGAGGAATAGGATTTAGAAATCAACCATAACATGAATATCCTTATGGATGCTCTCGATAACATGTTGGATGTATGTTCAAACATAGAGGCCAAACCATAGGGGAAATTGGAGGATAGAGATGAACCAAAGAGGAAATATAAGAAAGAATGCAAAAAGGAACAACCTAGCTCATGAGTCATGAAGCATTCAAAGCTTCAATATGGAAACAAGGGTATACATCAAACCATATAAGGTGATATTGATGATTTCAATTTAAATCATTGATTACAATAGTTATATATTTATTTTACTGTTCCGAACATAGAGGAAGGACAAGAATTTTTATTTATCATATGAGATTAGAGGGCCATGCTTAGATATGATGGGAAAGCAACAAATAAGCCCTAATAATAGAGGGATATCCTCTAGTGATTATGTGGGAGGATTTCAAAACTCTTATAAAGTCAAATTTCTACCCTATCAGGTATCTAGATGACTAATGGTTTTAATTTAATTACTTCAAGCAAACATGAGCATTGAGTGTATTAGAGTACATGAAATTTAGGAAGATGAAAATAATTTTCGGTATCTCTCCAAGGAACCAAGAATTTATCCTCAAGTATATGAGGGATTTATATAGTTTTCTGCAAAAGTAAGAGATGTTTAAACCCATAACAATGATGAGGCTTTTTTACAGGAACAATACCAAGAGAACATGCACCAAATGAAAGGGAGATAATGTATGTCAAAGTAGAAGTATCACAATTAAGCTTTATAGGAGCAAGAGAGGAAGTATAAATGGGGGAAAGGAAAAAATACAATATCCATAACACATTAGTGCAACGATACAAACAACTGCTAAAATCACTGTAAAATTGAAGGTAATTCACATCAGAAGTGCTGGAAGCTACATCTTGTGGGCTGGATAAATCATTCTTCTGGACAAGACCGATCTCCCTAGTGTCAGAAGACAATCTAGCACAAACGAACAACTAAGTTTGTCTTTCAATAAATATATTTGTTTTACAAATAAATTCTATGAAGTTGTCGATCCTACCTTAGATCCAAATGTTTATTTGCAGTTGTAGTGCCTCCGTCGCATCAATAATCCTTCGTCACAACAAGAGCTCTTTTTTCACAATAAAGTATCATATTTAGTGGATCTGCAATCACAAACAAGAAAATATCAATGGCACATGTATAACAAATAATCATAAAACATACCTATCATAGTGATCAAGGAATCTATGAAATAAACGATCAAACGACAACTTATTGAAATAAACAATCGAACGACAATTTATTGAGAAAACCAAAACTTGATTGTATTAATCTTAAAATATATAGAAGAAATTTACAGCCTTAGCCTTCATGTTCGAAAGGCCTTCCCGGGGTCCGAAGCAGGAGTCTCCTCTACTTTGATAAGTCTTACACTCTTCCTCCAGGAGCACAAAGAGGTATGTGATATTTCCTCTCAAAAGCTCAGTAGAAAGAATACTAAATCTCAATAGAACTTCAACTCAATCACACATAAAGCTGAACTCCAATTCTCAATCTCCACAATCTTAATCTCCAAAAACTTCTTCAGCTTGACCTCTTCAATCCTCCATTGGTTAACCCTTTGAGGCTACCCAATGCCTCCTTTTATAGAGCAGATGACGAGGTTAGGATTCCACCTTTAAAGGGATAGAATCCTCCTTCAAAGGGATAGGCTCCTCACATCAAGGGATTAGTTCCTTAAGCTGTGGGATACATGCACCTTACTAAAGCGTACTCATCCCCAAAAAATCTCATCTAGAACCTTCTAGAATTGACCAAAATTCAACTTTTTTACTTTACTTTCTCGCCGTTTCAAGTTTTACAAGAGTCCGCACCTATAACACATATAAAGTGCGGTTTAGGTCCGCAGGAGAGCTGAACATTAGGTGCGGGACCGCAGGCAATATATAGAGAAAGTGTGATACCAAAGTTTAGAAGATTTTTAGGGTTTTTTCTCCAGTTTTAAGGCGTGGAATGAGGAACAAAGGTTGTAAGACTTGCAAAGGAGGCATGTGTGAGTGTTTAATGAGCTCATACAGTCAACAAAATGTCAAGGTGACAATTTTTAGTGGAACAAATTGCCCCCTAAAGTGTGAAGTCTGGAATAGATGAAGATGAAGTTTTTCATATATGAAGAGTGAAGTACTTTATCATTTCAAGGATCATCCTGTGGACACCCCAGTCGGAACCTGTAAAAACATTCAATGCAAAATATACATATGTAATCATATCATCACTGAGGTAGGCATTCCCATAATCAGATCAAAAACTAACTAAACTTGTTCTGATACAGAAATGATTTTAATATTACATCAACAGTGTAGACATAGTATGGACACAAACATCTGTAATGAAAAGTCTACTGTATAATAATAAAATTCCTCACAGCCTGGATGGTGGAAACTAGATCCAGGGTCTTGATTTCCTCTTCCTAAACTAGTACGATTCTATCCAAGCGATTAAATTTATTGAAGTCGAACATGGTAGAAACCACTTGATTACCGGTTAATGATGTGAACTGTTAACAAGTGTGAGAGTAACCACCAATAATGTCAATGGCTCTAAAAGCACTCAGTACAATCCATGAAATGTGAATGAATGAGCTGAAGTCAAACATGTCACAGAATCATTCGATCGAAGTTCAATGATGTAATTTGTCGTCGAAATCGAGAAACCTGCTATTAAGGCATGCAGATTCCAAGGTACTGACGATTTCTAGATCAACTTCCTAGATAAGGAGCTCTCGTCGATAGAAAGTGATCCGTTTTAGGCAAGCCCACAACATGAAATCATAGATCAAGTTTTGAAAATATATTGGCAAGGACTGACTCGTGGATGGTCAAAATGGAAGACAAATATTTCGCAAATGAATGGTTTATTTGAACTGTCCTCTTGAACACATAATGACACTGCAGATGGCTTGGTGACAATTGACCCAAAGCTAATACCCAAAAACCGGCTGAAGACTTTCAATGTGGTTTGATTAACTGTTAGGAAAAGGATTTCCCAACCCAGGTGGACAAAAAGTGTCGTGTTCAAGAGTGGTTAACGGTTTTTTGAATAATCAAAATGTAATAAACAGGTTCATTTTTCTCTCTTTTGCCCCACTATTTCTGGCAAGTACCTATTTATTTTTGACAAGCTTGAGGAGGATAACATTTTCTTGTTTATAAGCTCATCCTTCGGATGAGTCCAACTTAGTTTAAGATTCAAACCATAAGAAGGAGTGGTCCGTTCCTATTTGAAATTGAGCAGGTCCTTTACTGTTAAATTTTAACGAGTCCAGCATAGGAGAAACTCGGTGTTTTTAAATTTTAGGGAGTCAGAAGAAAAAAATTAAGAAAACTCCATGGGTGTACTTTTTCGTAAATTTAGTCTCTCGAGCCTGAAAAAGGATAAGATAATGCGGGAGAGAACTCTATTGACCGTAATTAGTCAACGTATACCTTTTTCGTAAATAGTCAATTTCAGTCCAGAAAAGGGGTAAACTTATACTGAAGGGATGATTATTCATTTACTTTAACGAGTTCGAACAATCAAGTACTCAGCAATCTTTTCATATTTAAAGAGTCTGAAAAGGGCTTAAAAGAGAACTCCAGGGTTTCGCTTTTTCGTAAGTTTTAAGAGTCCGAAAAAGTGATAAAAGTATACTCAGTAGTTTCTCTTTTTTTGTAAATTTTAATGAGTTCGAAAAAGGGATAAAAATGTCTCATGGTTTTCACTTTTCATAAGTTTTAACGAGTTCGAAAAAGGGATAAAAATGTACTCATGTGGCCGACTTTCAATTTAATTAACGAGCAAGAAAAGATGGAAAGAACTCGGCATTTTCATGTGTTTTACGAGAATGAAAGAGAGAAAAATAATCTTGGGATTTTCATGAGTTTAACGAGTCTTGAAAATAACCAAAATTGACTCACGATAGGTTTCATTTTTTCAAAAGCTTGAAACAGAGAAAAACTATGCTTCAGAAAGGTTTCATTTTTACACAAGCTTGAAACAGAAAGAAAACTATGCTTGATGCCCCCTAAGCGTAACTGCTAGAGTGCATGCCCCCCAGATTCATTTCATTCAACTAAGTACACAGATGGTAATTAATATCTGGATGGAATGAAGGTTCATTTACGAGATCATATGAAAGACCCGACCTAAAACTGTAAGAAAATTATGTGAAAATTGAAATAACTAACCTAAAATATATGACTTAAGATTTATGAGATCTAGTCAAAGACTCGACTCAATTAGGGGAGGATTTGTTTCATTTTTTAACGAGATTGACACGGGAAAAGAACTATGCTCATACCTGATTCATTTTTTAATGAGGTTGACTCAGTAACAGGAACTATCCTCTGACCAAACTAATTCATTTTTTAAACGAGGTTGACACAGGAAAAGAACCGTCCTCATACCTAATTCATTTTTTAACGAGGTTGACTCAGTAACAGGAACTATCCTCTTTGTGCTCCTGGAGGAAGAGTGTAAGACTTATCAAAGTAGAGGAGACTCCTGCTTCGGACCCCGGGAAGGCCTTTCGAACATCAAGGCTAAGGTTGTAAGGTTCTTCTATATATTTTAAGATTAATACAATCAAGTTTTGTTTTTCTCAATAAATTGTCATTCGATTGTTTATTTCAATAAGTTGTCATTTGATCATTTATTTCATAGATTCCTTGATCACTATGATAGGTATGTTTTATGATTATTTTTTATACAGGTGCTATTGATATTTTCTTGTTTGTGATTGCAGATCAACTAAATATGATACTTTCTTGCGACAAAAGAGCTCTTTTTGCGACGAAGGATTATTGATGTGACGGACGCACTACAACCGAAAATAAACATTTGGATATAAGGTAGGATTTATGCCTTCATAGCATTTATTTGTAAAATGAATATATTTATACAAAGACAAACTTAGTTGTTCGTTTGTCGCTAGATTGTCTTCTGACACTAGGGAGATCGGTCTTGTCCGCAAGAATGATTTATCCGGCCCACAAATTAGCGACTCCACTACGGATTAGTTCCTTAAGGTGTGGGATAAATGCACCTTACTAAAGTGTACTCATCCCCAAAAAATCTCATCTAGAACCTTCTAGAATTGAACAAAATTCAACATTTTTACTTTACTTTCTCGCCTTTTCGAGTTTTACAGGAGTCCGCACCTATAACACATAGAAAGTGTAGTTTAGGTCCGTAGGAGAGCTGAACATTAGGTGCGGGACCGCAGGAAATATATAGAGAATGTGCGATACCAAATTTTAGGAGATTTTTAGGGTTTTTTCTCCAGTTTTAAGGCATGGAATGAGGAACAAAGGTTGTAAGACTTGCAAAGGAGGCATGTACGAGTGTTTAATGAGCTCATACAGTCACCAGAATGTCAAGGTGACAATTTTTAGTGTAACACATCTAGAGCTCAAGTCAAAGAACCAAAGCAAATATGCTAAGAATAAAAATATGATGGCCATATATTCAAATAATTAGGTGGGAAGAAGCTCATATGTGGATGAGAAGATTGTATATTCATTAATGCAGAAGGGGATGAATCTAAGTAGCCTTAAAAAATAATAAGTGAAGGAACTTACCATACTCTTCCATATAAATCCACAAGTCAAGAAGACAAAAATTGATGCTCTATTCGACTCCTAATCATAGGAAAATCTCCTAGAAATAAATCTAGTTTCAAAATTGGGACAGACGACTCATGACCATCCTAGCTAATAATCATTAAGATGCATCAACATGGAGGAAAAGATAAAGGTAGAAAAACCTATGAATAATAAAATTTACTATTATTTTTAGATCCTTCACCATCACATTGATCCACGTAGATATTGGGGGCCACCCTTCTATTCCACTTGGACCCCCACCATCATTTCTTTCATTTTTTTTAGTTCCCTTAATTATAGAACAATTCACTATTTTTAGCAGTTTTTCGGGTCCTAAAATTCGAGAGATGTTTTAAGGGCCTAAACAAAGTTTTTTGGGAAAATAGGGAGCAACATGGAAGTTCCTTAGATTTTTCTCAATCCAATGTTGTACCAAAAATTACTCAATCCTTAGAAATCATATGCCAAAATTACGTCCCTGGGAAGTTGATGTACCAATTTACCCAAACAGGTTCCATAGTTTTAGTGATTCATATCCTAGGGTTAGTTATTTGAACGTTGAGGATTTTTCATTGTTCCTCAATAATAAATAGCCATTTGAGCGTCATTGTAACACAGTTCATTGGCATGTAGCCATCACAATCTTCTCAGAGATAAGTTACCGGTGCCCTAGCTAGTTTATTTCCATTCTGTCTCTAAGCATATTTCATTTATTTGTTATTAATGAAATGAATTTTTATTTCTGCTGCATCTCTAAATTTATGTATATTTTTGTATTTCATTTTCATAGTGCACAAATCTGGATCAGTGGTATCATAGAAGTCTTCTCTTTCTCAATCCTTCTTTGCATGTCCCCAACGAAGTCTAGATATAAGGAGTTAGGGATCTATCTGGTTGAACCTTTGCAAGATCAGCCTCGTAAACCTCGACGATCACACATGGGGGAAGAAAAGAAAGATGAGGGATCAGGAGATCCTATCAAAATATTGCTCGAGAAGGCCCTCGAGAAAAACAGGAACATGATGATGGAAAAAGTTTTCCATATCCTTCAACGGCTACCAATCAGTGACGCATCTACATCCAGCAGCCACTCTGGAGGTGAAAATCCTTTTAAGGTCAATTTAAAATTTGACATTCCCATATTTTAGGGCCAAATAGATGTAGACGTCGTAGATAGATGGTTGAATCTATTAGAAATATATTTCTCAGTTCAATACTTTTTGGTCTGAGAAAGTGTTACATTTTCACTCCTCAAAGTAGCCCCCCATGTCAAGGACTGGTGAGAAACCTACTGGGAGAAAAAGAGCGAGGAGGAACCCTCTCTGTTCTCGTTTCCAATGACTTGGAATTATTTTTGAGATGCCATGAAGGAAAAATATTATCCCGTGAGGAGCTATGAGGAAAAATACATACAATGGAATACATTGCGGCAACAAAGGGATCAGGATGTCCATGAGCTAACGAATTTATTCCATACCATGAGCATAATGGTGTTCCTCGACATCTCCTAGATTAGTGTAGCATACTGGTATGCTACCAAGATTGAGAAAAATGTCAAACAGAAGAAGTGAGACTTTGGATCTGAAAATCAAAAGCAAGGGAAAGGTGCCCCTGAACCACAGAACAAAGGACAAAGACAATGTAGGGCATCTTGAGACAACTCGCCAAAGACACAAACAAATAATAACACCATGAAGCCAAAGAAGGACAACGAGAAGTGTTATGAGTTCCATATTAGCTCGGCTCAGAACACAAGTGAGTGTCAGGCCAAGTAGTCACTAGTGGCAGAGTTGAAGGTTTCTGAATCAAATGCATGCTCCAACTCCGAATCAGAACTTGAAAAGGAGAATGAAAAAGGGAAGCGTATTATCGATGTGGAGCCCAATGCTGTTGTCGCCACCAAAAATATCCAGAAGAAGGAACCGTAAAATCCAGACGAGGGAGAGCGCCTCTTCCATTCCCAGATGTGGGTAAAGGGTTCCCCGCTGCAATTCATTGTTGACAGTGGGAGTCAAAAGAACCTCATCTCAGAAGAGGTCGTGAGTGGCTAGGATTCCTGACCACAACACACCCAAAACCAAAACCATCGAGTGGCTTCACCAAGGACGGGATCTCCATGTCATCCAGTAGTGCCACCTTCCCTACAACATCAAGCCCCTCATAGATAGGGTATTATGTGACCTTGCTCCTCTTGATGTTTCTCATATATTATTAGGCCAACCATAATTGTGGAAATGACATGAATCCTCCCACATAATCACGAGAGGATATCCCTCTAGTATTAGGGATTATTTGTGGCTTTCCCACCATATCTAAGCATGGCCCTCTAATCTCATATGATAAACAAAAATTCATTTCCTTCCTCTACGTTCGGAACACTAAAATAAATCTATAACTATTGTAATCAGTGATTTAAATTGAAAGGGAGATAATGTGGGAAAAAGTAGAAGTATCACAATTAAGCTTTATAGGAGCAAGAGAGGAAGTAGAAATGAGGTAAAGACAAAATTACAATATCCATAACACATTAGTGCAAAGATACAAACAACCACTAAAATCATTGTAAAATTTAAGGTAATTCACATGAGAAGTGTTGGAAGCTACATCCAGAGCTCAGGTCAAAGAACCAAAGAAATGATGCTAAGAATAAAAATATAATGGCCATATATTCAAATGATTAGGTGGAAAGAAGCTCATATGTGGATGAGAAGATTGTATATTCATTAATGCAGAAGGGGATGAATCTAAGTAGCCATAAAAAATAAGAAGTTAAGGAACTCACCATACTCTTCCATATAAAGCTAGAAGTCAAGAAGACAAAAATTTATGCTCTATTCGACTCCTAGTCATAGGAAAATCTCCTAGAAATAAATCTAGTTCCGTAATTGGGACTGAAGACTCGTGACCATGCTAGCTAATAACCATTAATATGGATCAAAGTGGAGGAAAATATAAAGGTAGAGAAACCTATGCATAATAAAATTTACTATTATTGTTAATTTTATTGATGAAGTAGAATTAGATGTAGTTCCACTCGATGTATGTAGAGTTATGTTTGGAAGTCCCTATACGTACATGTTCGATGCAATATTTTTGTGAAGATCTATCTAGTATGAACCATCAAGGATGCAAATCCTTCACCATCACATTGATCCACGTAGATATTGGTGGCAACCCTTCTATTCCACTTCAAGCCCCACCATAATTTCTTTCATTTTTTTTAGTTTCCTTAATTATAGCACAATGAACTATTTTTAGCAATTTCTCGTGTCCTAAACTTTCAGAGATGTTTTGACGGCCTAAACAATTTTTTTTTGGAAAATAGGTAGCAACATAGAATTTTCTTAGATTTTTCTCAATCCACTGTCGTAGTCCTACGATAGATATTTCTAATGTGTTATTGATCACCTCAAATAGAGATCATATGCCAAAGTTACATCCCCAGGAAGTTGATGTACCAATTTACCCAAACACGGTCCATAGTTTTAGTGATTCATATCCTAGGGTTAGTTATTTGAGTGTTGAGGATTTTTCATTGTTCCTAAATAATAAATATCCATTTGAGCCTCATTATAACACATTTCAGTGGTCTGTAGCCGCAAAAATCTTCTTAGAGATAAGTTACCAGTGCCCTAGATAGTTTATTTCCATTCTGTCTGTAAGAATATTTCATTTATTTGTTATTAATGAAACAAAGTTTTTTTTCTCCTACATCTCTGCATTATGTGTATTTTTGTATTTCATTGTCTTAGTGCATAAATTTGGATCAGTGGTATCAGAGAAGTCTTCTCTTTCTCAATCCTTCTTTGCATGTCCCCAACGTAGTCGAGATATAAGGAGTTAGGGATCTATCTGGTTCAACCTTTTCAAGATCAGCCTTGTAATTCCTGACGACCACACATGGGGGAAGAAAATAAATATGAGAGATAAGGAGATCCTATCAAAATATTTCTCGAGGAGGCCCTCGAGAAAAACAGAAACATGATGATGGAAAAATTTTCCCATATCCTTCAACGGCTTCCCACCAGTGACGCATCTACATCCGGCAACCACTCTGGAGGTGAAAATCCTTTTAAGGTACAATTAAAATTTTACATTGCTATATTTGAAGGCCAAATATATGTAGACATTGTAGATAGATGGTTGAATCTATTAGAAGGATATTTCTCAGTTCAACACTTTTTTGTCTAAGAAAGTAATACTTTTTCACTCCTCAAAGCAACCCCCCATGTCAAGGACTGGTGAGAAACCTACTGGGAGAAAAAGGGAGAGGAGGAACGCTCTCTATTCTCATATGCACTGACTTGGAATTCTTTTTGAGATGCCATCAAGGAAAAATATTATCCCGTGAGGAGCTATGAGGAAAAATACATATAATGGAATACACTATAGGAACAAAGGGATCAAGATGTCCATGAGCTGATGAATTTATTCCATACCATGAGCACAATTGTCTGCAGATATGTATTCAAGAGGAAATGGTGTTCCTTGACATATCCTCGATTATTGCGGCATATTGGTATGCTACCAAGATTGAGAAAATTTCAAACAGAAGAAGTGAGACTTTGGATCTAAAAATTAGAAGCAAGGGAAAGGTGCCCCTGAGCCATAGAACAAAGGACAAAGACAATGCAAGGAATCTCGAGAAAACCCGCCAAAGACACAAATAAATAATAACACCATGAAGCCAAAGAGGACACCGAGAAGTGGTATGAGTTCCATAATAGCTCTGCTCACAACGCAAATGAGTGTCAGGCCAAGTAGTCACTGGTGGCCGAGTTGAAGGTTTCTGAATCAAATGCATGCTCCAACTCTGAATCAGAACCTAAACAGGGGAATGACAAGGGGAAGTGTATTATCAATGTGGAGCCCAATGCCATCATCACCACCACGAAGATCCAAAAGAAGGAACCATAAAATCTAGAGGAGGGAGAGCTCCTCTTCCATTCCCAGATGTGGGTAAAGGGTTCCCCGCTGTAGTTCACTGCTGACAGTGGAAGTCAAAAGAACCTCATCTCAGCAGGGGTCGTGAGTGGCTAGGATTCCTCACCGCAACACACCCACAACCGAAACCATCGAGTGGCTTCACCAAGGATGGGATCTCCACATCAGCCAGTAGTGCCACCTTTCCTACAACATCAAGCCCTTCACGGATAAGGTATTATGTGAAATTTCTCCTCTTGATTTTTTTCATATATTATTAGGCCAACCATAATTTTGGAAGTGACATGATGTACATGAGTTACAACCTCGTGTTGTGATTATTACATTTGGAAATAAGTTGTACATGGCAGCAGAGCTAGCACCGCCTACCGCCATCTCTTTGGTTCCTGTAAAACAACGTAGTATTCTCATTTTGAAAACCATAAAAATTATTTTCTTGATGATATGCCCTTAGGGAAAGAAGAATATTGTGGTCACGACCTCCACACAAGGCTCCTCCACTGGGAAAAAATAGACGGACAAGGTCATGGAGGAGTATGAGGACATCATCACCTCCTCAGCAGGGGTGTGTCCGCACTATCGAGTCAAGCAATCCATCGATCTTACCCGAGGTTTGCCGTTGCCCAATGGACCATTCTACTGGAACTCTATTGTGGAGAATGATGAAATAAAGAGGAAAATTTAAGAGTTGTTGCAGAAAGGTCACATCTGGTTGAGTTCATCGCATTGTTGGAGCCCGATCCTGTTGGTGCAGAAGAAGGATGGGAGTTTGAGACTCTTTATTGACTATCGAGTGCTGAAAAATATCACTTTCTGGAATAGGTACCCAATCCCAAATATTGATGAACTTCTAGACCATCTCAAGGGGGAGAAATATTTTAGTAAGCTCGACTTGAAGGCTAGGTATCACCAGGTACCAATCGAACTCTCTGAAGTGTGGAGGACTACCTTCAAATCCAGGGAGAGCCTTTTTGAATGGTTATTCATGCCTTTCAGGTTAATGAAACCCCTCCCAACCTTCATGAGGTTGGTGGATGACATCTTGCATCCATTCACCAACTCGTTTGTGTTATCGTACTTCGTTGACATCCTGATATTCATCTAGATTTGCGAAGATCACCTCCACCACATCTGACAAGTCCTCCAAACACTACAACAACATAATTTGTGTCCCAATTCAGAGAATTTCACTTTGGGGATGACCTAGCTTCAATATCTTACATACATTATTGATGAGCCGCGGGTGAATGTCAATCCAACCAAGATCCAAGTCATTCGGGATCGGCCAACCCCAACCACTCTAACAAAGCTCCACAAATTATTGGGCCTTGCGAATTTCTGCCGCAGGTTCGTGTTGGGATTCTCTCATATCACTTGGCCCTTGAGTCAAGTCACCAAGGGAGGGGTGAAAGAAGAATTATTTTGGTAGAAATCTCAACAGAAGGCATTTGTAGAGTTCAAACATCACCTCTTCTTTGCACAAGTGCTGACATTACCAAACTTGCAACAACTATTTTAGGTCGAGACAAATGCCTCTGGCTATGCTATTGTGGTTGTTCTTACTCAACAAAGGCATCCAATGGCATGTCACAATGAGACACTTTCTGACACATTCTGAAAGCATCCCACTTATGAAAAAGAGATGTACTCCATTGTGAAATCTTTCTAACAGTGGAATCATTACATTTTTGGAAAGGAAACAGTCATCCACACAAACCACTGACCCCTGCAGTTCATACATACATAGGGGAAGTTTCAAAATGATCACCATCAGAAGTGGTCCACATACTTGCAAAAATTTCATTTGAAAATCAATTATAGGAAGGGCGGCACTAATAATGTTTAAAAATGCCTTAGTCGACCACTGATTGTAGTGCTAACCACTGTGCTCAACTCTTATGGGCACAAGAGTTCCAATTAGACGCTTCTCTAGGAAAGCGATTGAGAATTTATCCATGCATACAATACACTCTTGAAGGGTAAGTAAGTTCCAGATTTACAACTCTAGGATGCCCTGCTATGTGACTTGGGACACCTTTCTTCTCCTTCAGGAAAGTGTGCCAAGATGATTTTGGAAGTGTGCTACAGTCGGGTCGTTGGGAATTTCGAGATCGAGAAAAAAATGGAAGTACTGTAGAATTATTTCTATTGGCCAAACCTTTGACATGATGTTGGTAAGTACATCAAGTCTTGCACTTCCTCTTTCATTGCCAAATCGGCCATCAATAAGCAAGGCCTCTATACTCCACAGTGTACCCCTAGTGGACCTTGGGAGTCCATCTCCATGGATTACATATCAGGGCTTCCTTATACTAAGCATGGAAATGACTATGTCTTTGTGGTCATTGACAGATTCTCAAATATGGCCATTATGAAAGCCTACAAGAAGAATATTACAATAGAAGCCACTACTAAAATCTTCTTTGAACGAGTGTGGGTACACTTTGTGATCCCACAATCTATCATCTCACATCACGAAAATAGTTTCCTGAGTAAATTTTGGTCCAGCCTTTGGTCGATGGTGGACACCAAGCTTAACAAGTCCATAAATTTCCATCTGAAAACTAATGGCCAAACATAGATCATCAACGGGATGATCGTACAAATTTTGCGCATGTACAACTCAAAGCATCCACTTGCATGGGATGAGAGCATCCCCTATGTACAACATAAATATAACTAGGCTCTACATTGCTAAAACAACCACATCCCCTTTCAGGTGAGCTTAGGATTCGAACCACTGTGTCCCTTTAGCATAGCCATACAATTTGCAGCTACTTAGGTAGATTCAGCTGGTGTCAAATGTAAGGCTGACAAGTCAAACAAATTCATTCAGCGCATTAAGAAAATCCGCCAACAAGTTCATGACATTTGTATAGAGCCAGTGCTAAGTAAAAGCACTGACATGATCAACATCGGGTTACACATAAATTCCAGGTGGGCGACAATGTGTGTCTACATTTGCTGAAGGAGAGGCTCACTGGAACTTGCCACAATATTCTCTCAGTCCGAAATGGGCCATACACCATCACCAAGGCTGTAAAGGACAATTCCATTTAGCTCACCATTCCAAAATTCCATGGTTTTCACCGACTATTAAATGTGTATCACCTTCAGCCCTACTTTCTACCTCTACTGGACATATCCAACATGGAATAATAAATCACAACAAAAGAGTTAAACCCTTACTGCATGGAACAAGCCACAACTGATCATATCATGGATAGAAATATCAAACACAACTGAAAACAAAGTATCTTGATATATGGAGTTGTCAAAGTAGGCCAACTCCTTCACCATGGCAAGTGGCTCACTAGAAACAAAGTTCAGCAGAAGTTTCCTCATCTCGGGGAGGAACTGAAGGAAATGGGGACCATTGATTCCTAAGGGGAGAGGATCGATCTAGGTGGATATTGGTGGCCACCGAACTATTCCACTTGGACCCCCACCATTTTTTCTTTCACTTTTTTTAGTTTCCTTAATTATAGCACAATTTACTATTTTTATCAGTTTTTCGGGTCCTGAACTTCCGGAGCCGTTTTGAGGCCCTAAACGAAGTTTTTGTGGAAAATCTGAAGCAACATGGGATTTCCATTGATTTTTCACACCCAAAAGTTGTAGTCCTTGGATAGATATTTGTAACAAGGTATTGAGCGTGTCAAAGAGAGATCATATGCACATGGTATGTCCCCGGGAAGTTGATGTACCAATTTACCCAAACAGGGTCCATAGTTTTGGCTTTTCATCTCCTAAGGTAATTTATTTGTATGTTTAGGGTTTTCAATTGTTCCTCAATAATAAATAAGCCTTTCAGCCTCATTGTATCATAGCCTTGTAGCCACCACATTTCTTCTTGGAAATAGGCTACCAAAACCCTAGCTACTTAATTTCCATTCTATTCTATTTGTAAACATATTTCAACTATTTGTTACACCAAGAGGTGCTCTGCAACACGTGTAGAATTAATGTGAGAAATGTATTGTAAACATTTGACATGTCGGAGTATAACGCACATGTTTATATGTAGTGTGAGAAATGTACGATAAGATATGTATTGTAAATAAACATTTGAAATGTCGGAGTATATTCACCAACACTCAAAAAAGTGGTATGCTAAATAAATAGTAATATAAATAGATCGAGTTATGCTAAATAAAAAATAAAACCTATTTTTATACTTACTCCAGAGGTATGGTGAATAAATAAAAATATATATAAATTGGAGGTATATTCACCAACACTAAAAAAAGAGGTATGGTAAATAAATAAAAATATAAATAGAGTGAGGTATTGTAAATACAAAATAAAACCTCTTTTTATACTTACTCTAGAGATATGGTGAAAAAATAAAAATATAAATAAATTGGAGGTATGGTAAATAAATAAAACCTCTTTTTATACTTACTTTAGAGGTAAGGTATATAAATAAAAATAGAAATAGACTAGAGGTATGGTAAATAAATAAAACCTCTTTTTCTATTTACTCCATAAACATCTTTATATTTACCAAAACTAAAAATGAGGTTTTAGTTAGGTGAAGCCTATGGGTCAAATACCATGGTACAAATTCTTATTAACACCATGGGCTAAATACTATGGAAATATAAATAGACTAGAGGTATGGTAAATAAATAAACCTTTTTCTATATTTACGCGATAAATAAAACTAAAAAATGAAGTTTTATCTAGGTGAATCCTATTGGCCAAATACCATGGGCTAAATATTATGGGTCAAAAACCATATTTATAAAAGTGGTATGGTAAATAATTAAATATAAAAGAGGTATACAGAGGTATGGTAAATACATAAAAAAATATCAAATATGATTAGAAATCAACATATAAGTATATACCAAGCCTATGGGACAAATACCATGGTAAATAAATATAAATATAAATAAACCATAGGTATGGTAAAAATAAAACCTCTTTTTATATTTACTCCATACTCTTTATATTTACGAACACTCACAAAAGAGATTTTATTTAGGTGATGCCTAAGGGCCAAATACCCTAATATTGATATTAAAATATTAATACTAATATTATTATTAATTATAATATTCATATTAATATGTTATAATATCAATATTATTAATTTTAATAAATTTGGATCCCGAAGGTTTGTATTTAAATACACTACATGCATGCAATGAATATCTCACTTAAAAATGTAAACATAAAAGTAAATATAAAAGTAACGTTTAACATTTAACATTTAAAATTTAATATAATTAATCTAACGTTGGCCCTAGTGAAAAATCACTTCTCCCCCAAAATATATAAATTTAACACAAATAAAGTGTCTAATTGTATTTGTGAGGAAGCATCTCTTTGTTTGCTCTTGCATTTTTTTTTCTACAATTTTGTTTTTACCTTTTCATCTACTTCCACTCCATGGATGCGGTCATGTGCAACCAATCACTCTTACCACCAAATTAGAATGATTTAATTTATGCATTGGGCAAAACACCACCAAATTAGAATGATTTAATTTCTATGTTGGGAGAAAGACCACAAAATTAGAATGATTTATTTTCTGTCTTTCTCGAAACCTTGCCTTCCCCAAAACCTTGCCCGGCTCTAAAAAAAAGTGATTTCAAGAATCTATTTCTAAATTTATTAAAAACCAGCCTAGATCAATATTAATTCCATATCTATGAAGCGCTGAGAGGGATGAAATATTTAGAGGTGCAAACTTTTCGTCAACTTTTGTGCTCAAAAAAGAAGTTTTCACCTCTAGAGGTTTGATCCCTCTCGACGCTTAATAGATCGAGATTTAAGATGGATCTTGGTTGGTTATTAATTAAATGAAGTTTTATTTCCACTACATCTCTATGTTTATGGGTATTTTTTCATTTCATTGTATTCCTGCATAAATTTGGTTCAAACACACTTAAGGGAAACTCCAAAAATTTGTTTGTAAGAGCTGACTAAGCTAAGAAACTAACTAGTTCTAGAAAAAAATATGCTTTACTATTTTTAAGATAAAAATACTTTGTAGAATAGTTGGTGAAAGAAAGGTCGTCCTTAGGGGGGTCTATCAAGGAAAAAAACACAACAATTGGAAGAGTATATACATGTATACAAGGTTCTGCTCTAGAATCCTAAAGGGCTACCACCCAAGATGCAAGTGGAGCATGAGATCCAACTGTTTTGACACTCTCCATTACCAAAGGTTAATTGTTTATAAAGGGAAATGAGGTGAAGAAGTAGTTGTAATAGAAATTGGAATATGGTGTTATTCGACAGTACCTCACATGTGGGTCACCCATTATAATTGTGCCTAAGAAGGATGTGACTTGGTGGATATGCATTGGCTATATGTTTAAAAAAAATTATTCTCAATAATAGGTACCTCTTGCCTAGGATAGAGGATCTTTTATGCAACAAGATAAACACTTCACCAAGATAGACTTACAATCACGGGGTCACTAGGTTTGAGTCAAAGAAGAAGATACTTAGAAGACCACCTTCAAAGCTAGAGAAGGTTTGTATTAGTCGTTAGATATGATATTTACCCTATGAAATGCACCAAATAAATTCGTGAAGTAAATTAATGATATATTGTGCACTTGTATAAGTTCATTTTTTATTGTTTATGTGGATTATTGACTAGTATACATTTCTACCTACAAGGAGAACATATCACATTTGATGTAGGTGCTAGAGACTTTAAAGAAGCAGTAATAATTGTCACATCTCAAGAAGTGTGATTTATTACAATAGAATATGGTGTATTTGGGATATATGATAGGTGGAGGAGATTTGAAGATAGATCCTTTCAAGATGGAGGTCATCATAAAGTTGTCGGTAAGGGTTACTAAATGTTTTTTTTAGGATAGGAGTTTTGTTGAGGAAACATAGTACTTGAAGAAGTTCATAAACTTGTTGTTAGTAGTAGCAACACCAGTCCACACAAAATTTCATGTTTCAAGAGTTCCGAGTGGGGAAAGGGTCGTGGAAGAGCCTTTAAGGTCTTAAATAAGAATATTATTCAAACATTGGTTCTGGCATTAATAAAATTACAATATCGCTTCGAAGTGAAGACATATGCATTTGGGAATGTTATGGGAGAAATCTTGATGCTAATTAATTAAATTAAAAAAAAAATTACAAAATTCATTCAAATGTAAAATAAAATTAAAACAAGAACCTACCATACTAATACTAAAAATCTCTAATAAAATAATAAATCAATCTAGATCTATTTTAACCTAGATATTTTATACATTGATCAATTATGTTTTTATTTTCTTGTAATCCATCTTAATCCTTATTAAACCTTTGATTAAAATAGATCTATGTTAATATGTATATCAATCCCATTAACAAAGCACTAGAAGCCAAATAGGTAACAAAATAGCCCTACCACTACAATATGTCCTACCTAGAAACAAGCATTGTTAAATTTGAATTTTGAATGGGCACACACTTGATAAGTGGTGGAAGTTCCATGATAATAGACTCAAAGATAGATTAAGGTATTTTATCATCATAAGAAACAACTAGATGATTTAGAGTCGTTACTGAAATACATGAAAACTCAATTTTATCACCATAAGAAACAAATAGATGATTTAGATTCCTTAATGAATTTTTCCTTAATGCACATGACAACTGAACTCAAATAGGAGAGCTACAAATATTAGCAAATGAGTAAAAGAATGATCAAGAATGAATAGTGATTAAGTATGTTTATGAAATCACAAAATTTGGGATGTGAAAATTTTGTCTTCTTATTATTATCATCTGTGCAAGTGATTGTGGTCATGAAAAAAAAAATCAAAACAAATTTTAAGATACAATAACATTATTTTCTGGCTAAATTTTAAGAAGAAATCATATGGAAATGTATTGCCTTTATATTCTTTGTCTAGTGCCTAAAAATAAAATCTAAGATATTTCTATATATTTTATAGCTAGAGATGCAAAAATTAGAATTGAGGACTTGTTCTGGTTGTTTAAATCATGTGTATAAATGACTATGGTTATATATGGAAATTATGTTACCTCAAACCAAATAAATTGCATTGTTTTTCATTGCACTATATCGAATATGATGAATTAAAAATTAAATGAGTTATAGATGTTATGTCAAAAGTTATAAGGACATACTGTACTACACATGTAAGGGTTTTCAATTACATTGAAAGTATTGAGGAGATTCTCTATCGATTAGAATAGTTGAAAAGCATAGTTCTTACATATTTTCCATAGAGGGAGGAATCAAATGTAGAGTGAGGTCAAGGAGAGAAGCCACGCTCTAAATGGCTTCATTGTCAATTCTTATTTATAAGGAATATTTTGGTACAATCGTAAAAATTCTTATGATGAGGTGTGCAATCTTGTTGAGAGATTTATTTTTATATGGATGTGATTTGAAATACGTCAAACCATGGGTAGAGACATTGTTGAGAGATTTCTTGTTATATGGATCTGTGATGTGTAATATATCAAACCATGGGTAGAGACAACATAACCCTTGAGAGGTTTGAGAGGTTTAGTTGACCATGATTGTTCTCAAAATAATAATGAATCTTGTCTATAGTGGACATGTATAACATGCAAATATATTTTTTTGTATGTTTTGAAGGACATGATTTGTGGTATAAGTGAAAAGGAATCATATTCTAAATCACATAATGCTCTAGAAAAAATGATAGTTGTTTGGAAAATAAAAAGATAAATATTCTCTCTCAAAATCTAAGATAAATATTTTAATAAAATTTTAGTTATTACATATTGTAACGGAAAACCAAATAAGCTTAGAGAAAATATATCTAAAATTAGAAGAAAAAGAAGTAAAAAAAACTTTAAAACATACAAACTATTTTAACAAAAAAAATACCTTTAATACCAAACAAAACAAAACAAATATAATTAAAAAAGAAAAACAAAACAAAACAAATATAATTTAACAGAAAAGTAATAGGAGTAGAAAGAAAATTTAATACAATGAAATGTACATATAAAATTAAACTATATAAGGAGTGATTTTAGTTTATTTTAGATGTTATAAATGCATATAAATGAGAAATACAAGAATTAAAAGGAACATATTTCCAATGGAAATTTACAAATTAAGCTTGACTTCATTTTAATCCTGAGTTGGAAAACACATTATATTAGAGCAGGGTTTAATAGATGAAATGTCATTTTTCACTAGAATTTAGAAATTCAATTTTAAGAAAAATAATGATTTATTTTTATTTGAAATATATTTTGGAATGAATAAATAAATTCAGTAATTTAAAAAACCATAAACCATAACTTACTAGAATTCTACATATTCAAAAACTTAAGTTCAAACATTTAAAAATCTTTTACTAATTTCAATAAAAATTAACTAGAAACCAAGCCTAAAAAATCATTTTCATCTCCAACATTAAATTTAATTTAGTATTAAAAATACATAAAATATAACTTAAAATAAACTTAGGCAATTATATTGAATGCGGTTAAGATCGAAGTAGGGAAATATAACTAGCTCTCTACGATAACTACTTCTCTAAATAATATTACTCGTTGATGGCAGAAAAAAAACAGAGGACCAAAAAAGGGCAAGATTACATGAAGTACTTAGTACAAAGTATCAAAGATTCCACCAAACCTTCCAAATTGAAGAGAACCGAACTACTTCACATGGGACGTGGATAGATGACTTGGGGGTGAAGAGAATTTCTTGAACCCTTTTTCTTGAAAAACATCTTCAGCTTTTTTTTGGAAAGAGTTTGAAGCATTCTATTTATAAACGTTGTGGTCCGCTCCTTTTAACGGTCCATCAAGATTTGTTTTAATGAGATGGATCATTTAAAGAATATCCGAAATATGTGCAGATATTTTTTCTTGTTTCTTGAAATATCATTTTCAGCTTTTTTTCATGGAAAGCTTTTGAAGCAATATTTTTTGTTACAGACGTTGTAGTCCGCTCCTTTTAACGGTCGATCGAGATTTTTTTAACGGGAAGGATCCCTTTAAACGGATAGTCTGAAATGAAATATCTTCGTAAGTTGTCTTCAAAGAGCTGGGGAGTTATTGGATCTCATTCTCCCCACATTGTGCACAGGAGACACAACCACCTGGGGAGCTATGGGATCTCATTCATCGGCTGGTACACAAGTATAGGAGACATAACCAGCAAAATTAGTAGGAGAGACAACATCGCAAAACAGGCTTCTATCAACAGGCGAATTAGCAAAACAATTGTAATTGCTGAGTTTTATGTTCGATTGCAGGTGGAACCTAACACGAATGCATTGTACGTATATGATCAGTCACAATGCATTGTAAAGACAACTTCCGAAGATAGTCCGCTCCCAGTTGCTTCATCCATAGAGAAGGGATTATTGAAGAGCCCATGTCTATCTCCGTGTGGTTGTGACTCTGTGTTGTGTCTACATTGTGTGTGTTCGTTTCTATGTGTTATTGAAGAGCCGAGTTGTTGTTTCATCGATAGAGAAGGGATTTGCATCGACGAGACGAATGAAAGACGTTGTGTCATATTGGTTGCAGCCATGATAGGTATGCTTCTGGTTTTTATTTTGGTATGGTTATTTTATTACTTTATGATTCTTTTAGTTATTAATCACATATATCATCAGTTTAGTTTATATATTATTAGTCAGTTTAATTTATATATCATCAGTTTACTGTGTCATGTATCAAGATAGATTTCTCTAAATAATTATATTTAGTCCTTTTTGGAATCATTGTTCTTCTTCACTTTGTCATAGATGTTAAATCTATATCCCATTTCCTTTCACGGATGCTCGCAAGTGATTATCTCCCATCCACTCTGTTTTGTTCACCGTTAATTTTGTATATATATATATATATATTATTTTTCATTTTTATATCATTATAGATTTTAAACATTAATTTTTGAACTCTAGTATGATTATTCATTTAAATTTGTGTATAAATTATTGTTTTACAATCCATAAATTTCATGTTTTATCTTTTCTTTTTTTAAATATTTGATTTTGTTATTTTAAATATTTGATTTATTCAGTTTAGTTTATATATCATCAGTTTACTCTCTCATGTATCAATATAAATTTCTCTAAATACTTATATTTAGCCATTTCTGGAATCATTATTCTTCTTCACTTTGCCATAAATGTTAAAGCTATACGCCATTTCTCTTCACAAATGCCTGCAAGCAATTATCTCTTCTT
Organism: Pinus albicaulis; assembly: GCA_034641835.2. Classification (NCBI taxonomy): domain Eukaryota; kingdom Viridiplantae; phylum Streptophyta; class Pinopsida; order Pinales; family Pinaceae; genus Pinus; species Pinus albicaulis. The sequence goes on from JAXQQM020080996.1 coordinate 139,802, forward strand.
CACTTTGTCATAGAAGTTAAAGCTATATTCCATTTCTCTTCACAGATTCCTGCAAGCGATTATCTCCCATCGAGTAGCTCTGTTTTATTCACCATTAATTATATATATATATATATATATATATATATATATATATTCATTTTTATATCAATATAGATTTTAAACATTAATTTTGAACTCCCCTATCATTACTCATTTAAATTTGTGTATAAATTATTGTTTACATTCCATAAATTTCATGTTTTATCTTATCTTTTTTAAATATTTGATTATGTTATTTTAAATATTGAGGTTATTCAATAAATATTTATATAAAATTAAATTAATATCATACAATTAAATTTATTGTTCTATATTATATAATATTAGATTTATATGATTTATATTTATACTGTTATTAGTGCATGAATTTTTTAGTTAATTATTATATTTGAATTGTTTAGTTAGATTTGTATTTGTATAATTACTTATTAATTGAAATTATATAATAAAGAAAGAATATTTTTTTGAATTGAATTTTTTGATTTATATGTGATGGTTTATAATGTGAAAGGATATCTTTGTATTCTTTTATTATATGTAACTATTTATCATTTAAAAATTGGATGATATAAAATAGTTTAAATTGTTTTATTAGTAGAATTGTTTTATTTATATATGATATGTGAAATATATGCATTTGTTTATTCAAATGTGAAAAGATGCTTTAAAAAAAGTTTTTTTTTTAAATGTACCCATAAGTTGTAATTTTTAAAAATATATTATATTTTTTAGATGACACAACATTGATATTTATGTATAGAAGTTTTTTGTTTATAATGATAGGTATATGTTGGTGTATTTTATGTGTTTTCTCAAATGAAAGCAATTTTTGTTTTTTTATGTGATATGATGGTTGTGTTTTTCCTAATTAGATGATATGATTGCATTGAACGGTAATATTATGTTGACAATTTTTGCAAGTTTAATTTGTATATGTTTATGCATGTATTTGTTTTATTATTTGTAAGATCATATAATGATTATGTTTCTTACATAATATGATGATTGTTGATTTCTAATTGATAACATGTTTTTGTTTGTTACGTGATGTGGATAGTATTTTTTAAATGATATGGTTATGATAATGATAATTATGTTTTTGTTTGTTAAATGACATGCTTTAATTTCTTAGATGATATGATGGTGATAATGAGAGAAAGGGATAATAAGAGTGAGGGGTGGGAGATAGAGAGAGAGGATGGGGAGAGAGAGAGAGAGAGACAGAGGGAGGGTAGGGAGAGAGAGAGAGAGGGGGCAGGGAGGGGGGGCAGGGGGGATGTAGGGTGAGAGAGAGAGAGAGAGAAAGAGGCAAGGGTGAGAGAGGGAGAGAGATATGGGTAGGGAGGGGGAGAGAGAGAGGGGGGGGGGTGGGGGGGAGAGGGAGAGAGGGGGGGGGATGCATGGGAGAAATATATGGGGGGAGAGAGTGGTAGATAGAGCATGAGTGGGAGGCAGAGAGAGAGGGGGAGTGAATCAAGAGGGGGGGAAGAGAGAGGGGTGGGGAGGGAGAGAGAGAGAGAGAGCGCAAGGGGACAAAGGGCGAGGGAGAGGGAGAGGGAGAGGGGGGGGGGGATAGGGAAATTGAAGGGGATGGGGAGAGAGAGAGAGAGAGAGAGAGAGAGAGAGGGAGAGAGAGAGATAGGGAGGGGGACCAGGGAGTGACAGTGAAAGAAAGAAAGCGAGAGAGAGAGAGAGAGAGAGAGAGAGAGAGGGAGAGGGAGAGGGGAAGAGGGAAGGAGAGAGTGTCAGAGAGGGAGAGGGGGATTAGGAGAGGGAGGGAAGGGGAGGAGAGGAGAGCAGTAGAGATATGGAGAGAAGAGGGTGGGAGGAGAGAGAGATATATATATATAGATAGAGAGAGAGAGCAGGGCAGGGGAGAAGAGAGGGGGAGGGAGGGGGGGGGGAGAGGGGGTGGTAGTGAGCCTGTGTCTGTGTGTGTGTGAGAGAGAGAGAGAGAGAGAGAGAGAAAGAGAGAGAGAGATAGAAAGAGAGAGTAGTGTAGAGGGGTAGTTGAGGGAGAGGTACGAGAAGAGAGAGGGAGGGGGAAGGTGAGAGGGGGAAAGTGGGAAGGGGGAGAGGGAGAGAGTGATGAGGGGAGAGAGAGAAACGCAGGGGGAGGAAGCATGAGAGAGAGAGAGAGAGAGAGAGAGAGAGAATAGGGGGAGGGGTAGTGGAGGGAGAGGTAGGAGGAGAGAGTGGGAGGGGGGGAGAGAGGGGAAAAATTGGGAGAGAAACAGAAATGGAGGTAGAGAGAGTGAGAAAGAGAGAGAGAGAGATGAGGAGGGAGGTGGAGATAGAGAGAGACAGAGATGGGGAGGAAGGGGGGGAGATACAGAGAGAGGGGGGTAGATAGAGGGAGAAGGGGAGAGAGAGGGAGAGGGAGAGAGATAGGGGGTGGAAAGGGAGAAGGATAGGGGGAGAGAGCGGTAGATACAGGGGGAGGGGGACGGGTAGAGAGAGAGGGGATGGGGTAGAGAGAGAGAGAGAGAGAGAGTAGGGGGGAGGGCGGTGGAGGGAGAGGGGGGAGGAGAGAGAGGGAGGGGGAGGGAGAGAGGGGGGAAGTTGGAGGGAAAGGGAAAGGGAGGTGGAGATACAGAGAGAGATAGAGAGAGATGAGGAGGGAGGGAGGGATAGAGAGAGAGATATGGTAAGGGAGGGAGAGAGATATAGAGAGAGGGGTGTAGATAGAAGCAGAGATAGAGGGAGAAGGAGAGAGAGAGGTAGACAGAGAGATATAGGCGGCAACAGGGGAGAAACATATGGGGGAGGGAGCGGTAGAGACATGGGGAGGAGGAAGGGGAGAGATATATGGGGTTGGAGTGAGAGAGGGGGAGAGGGGGGGAGGAAGAGAGAGGATTGGGGTGAGAGAGAGAGAGAGAGAGAGGGAGAGAGAGAGCAAGGAGGTAGAGGGAGGGGGAGATATGGTGTTTGAAGTGGAGGGGAAGGGAGTGAGAGAGAGGAGGGATGGCGGGGGGAGAGAGAGAGGGGGGGGGCGGGGTGAGCGACATGGATATGGGAGGGTGAGTGTGAAAGTTAGAGTGGGAGAGAGAGAGGGAGAGAGAGAGAGAGAGAGAGAGAGAGAGAGAGAGGAATAAGGAAGGAGATAGGGTGAGAGAGGAAGAGGGAGATCAAGAGAGGGAGGGGGAGAGATAGAGGAAGAGGGGGAGATAGGGTGTTTGAAGTAGAGCGGAAGGGAGTGAGATAGAGGAGGGATGGTGGGGAGAGAGAGGGAGAGAGAGAGAGATTGAGAGAGATTGAGAGAGAGAGAAGGTGAGCGACAGGGATATGGGAGGGGGAGAGTGAAAGTTAGAGTGTGTGTGTTAGAGAGAGAGAGAGAGAGACAGATAGAGGGAGAGGGAGAGGGGAATAGAGAAGGACATACGGTGAGAGAGGGTGAGGGAGATCAGGAGAGGGAGGGCGATGGGGAGGGGGGGTAGCAGGAGAGAGATGGAGAGAGGAGGGTGGGAAGAGAGAAAGAGAGAGAGAGAGAGGAGAAGATAGGGGGGGAGTGGGGAGAGAGAGGGAGGGAGAGTGTGTGTGTGTTTTTGTGTATGAGATATATATATATATCGAGAGAGAGAGAGAGAGATAGAAAGACAAAGATATTAGGGGGAGGGGGAGTGGAGGGAGAGGCAGGAGGAGAGAGAGGGAGGGGCAGGAGGAGACGAAACAAGTGGGAGGGAAAGGGAAATGGAGGTGGAGTGAGGGAGAGAGAGATAGAGAGAGAGAGGAGGGGTAGAGGAAGAGAGAGAGGGAGAAGGGGATGGTGGGAATAGGGTGGTTGAAGGGGAGAGAGAGAGAGAGAGAGCGAGTGAGAGTGACACAGAGAGGGGAGGGGAAGAGAGAATGAGGGAGGGACGAGGAGAGTGAAAGTGAGAGCGAGAGAGAGAGAGAGAGGTAGAGGGGGAGAGGGAGAGGGAAGGAGAGAGGGTGGGAGAGGGTGAGTGGGGATTAGGAGTGGGAGGGCAAGGGGGAGGGGGAAAGATATGGAGAGAGGAGGGTGAGAGAGAGAGAGAGAGAGAGAGAGAGAGAGAGAGATTAGAGGCAGAACAAAGAGGGAGGTAGGGGGAGAGAGGGACGAAGATGGGGAGGGAGGGAGAGATATGGAGAGAGAGATGAGTAGGGAGGGGCAGAATTAGAAAGAAAGGTGGGGCGAGAGAGGGAGAGAGAGAGGGAGAAGGGGAGAGAGAGTGAGAAAGGGAGAGAGAGGGAGAGGGAGAGAGATAGGGGAGGAATGGGAGAAATATGATATGGAGAGAGGAGGGTGGGAGGAGAGAGAGAGAGAGAGAGAGAGAGAGAGAGAGATTGGAGGCAGAACAAAGAGGGAGGCAGGGGGAGAGAGGGACGAAGATGGGGAGGGAGGGAGAGATATGAGTAGGGAGGGGCAGAATTAGAAAGAGAGGTGGGGAGAGAGAGGGAGAGAGAGAGGGAGAAGGGGAGAGAGAGTGAGAAAGGGAGAGAGAGGGAGAGGGAGAGAGATAGGGGAGGAATCGGAGAAATATGGGGGGGGAGAGAGTGGTAGAGATAGGGGGCGGGGGAGAGGAAGAGAGATAGGGGGGGTGGAGCAAGAGAGCGGGAAAGAAGGAGGAGTGGAAAGAGAGAGGATTGGGGGGGGCGAGATAGAGATAAAGGGAGGGCAGAGGGAGAGTGATAGGGAAAGGGGGAGGGTGGGGAGAAGGCAGTTGAAGAGGAAGGGGAGAGAGTGACACTAAGAGAGAGAGAGAAAGAGAGGGATTCAAAGATGGAGAGATAGAGATGGGTAGGGAGGGGGAGATGGGGGGAGAGAGAGCGAGAGAGAGAGGGAGAAGGAGAGAGATAGAAGGAGAGGGAGAGAGATAGGGGCATGAATGGGAGAAATATAGGGGGGAGAGAGCGGTAGAGACAATGAGAGGGGGAGGGGGAGAGAGAGAGGGGGCATGGGGAGAGGGAGGGGGAGAGGGGAAGAGCGGGGTAATGAGAGAGGAGTGGGGTGAGAGAGAGAGAGAGGGAAGATGGAGAGGGAGAATGAGAGGGGTAGGGTGGGGAAGGGCGGTTGAGGGGGAGGGGGAGGGGGAGGGGGAGCGGGAGTGGGAGAGAGAGAGAGAGGATGGATATGGTAGGGGAAGAGAGTGAAAGTGAGAGTGAGAGTGAGAGAGAGGGAGAGGGAGAGGGGGAGAGTGAAAGTGAGAGTGAGAGAGAGAGAGAGGGAGAGGGAGAGGGGAATAGGGAATGAGAGAGGGTGGGAGAGGGAGAGGGGGATCAGGAGTCGGAGGGGGGAGAGTAGGAGAGAGATGGAAAGAGGACTGTGAGAGAGAGAGAGAGAGAGAGAGAGAGAGAGAGAGAGAGAGAGGATAAGAGAGGGGGAGTGAGTGGTGAGAGAGAGGGAGGGAGCGAGTGTGTTTATGGTTGTGTGTGAGAGATAGAGAGAGATAGAGAGAGAGAGAGAGTAGGGGGAACATGAGGGGGAGGAGAGGGAGAGGCAGGAGGAGAGAGTGGGAGGGGGAGGGAGAGACGAGAGAAGTGGGAGGGAATGGGAAATGGATTTGGAGAGAGAGAGACACAGAGAGAGAGAGAGAGAATGGAGGTGGAGAGAGAGAGAGAGAGAGAGAGAGATAGAGAGAGAGGTATAGATGGAGAGAGAGGGAGAGAGGGAGAGAGAGAGAGGGAGGGGGTCTATGGGAGAGAGAGAGAGGAAGGGAGGGAAGCGGAGAGAGTGGGAGAAGGAGATATAGAAGGGGAGAGATGGAGAGAAGGAGAGGGAGAGATAGGGCAGAGGGAGGGGTGGAAGAGATGGTGGGAGATAGAGGGGTAGAGAGAAGGGGACGTAACTTTTGTGGGTGGTTCATATCTCTTAAAGAGGATATCAAAAGCTACCCCTAATGGCCTACCTAATTCCAACTTTGGAGGTTGATAACGCTCCCTTAATTTATTTTTTTCTAGTAGCGAAGTGATGTTGTTTATGTTTATGTTTATTCTATATTTCCCACATTTTATATATTGCATGCTGGAAAATTTAACTTAGTAAATCCAGAAGTCGAGATAGCCTTGTAAATTTAGATTTCATATTTTATGTATTATTTTAGCAAATGTATTGTGATGAACTATCTAGTGCAATATGCAAGTTACTGTAGGAATCATATTGGTATCAGAGTAGGTAGCTTTGGGTGTTTTGTTGTAGTTTTCAAGGGATCTAGATTGGTTTAAGTAGAAAGTTTTAAAACCCCACATATGGCCAAAAAAATATATTGAAAACCCTTGAGATGTGTCAAAGGAGATTTTCTCAAGGGTAGAAGAATAGGCTTTAGATATCAACCATAACATGAATCTCCTTATGGATGCTCTTCATAACATGTTGGATGGATATTCAAACATAGAGGCCAAACCATAGGAGAAATTGAAGGATAGAGATGAACCAAAGAGGAAGTATAAGAAATAATGCAAAAAGGAACAACCTAGCTCATGATTCATGAAGCATTCAAAGCTTCAATATGGAAACAAAGGTATACATCAAACCATATAAGTGAGATTGATGCTTTCAATTTAAATCACTGATTAAAATAGTTATAGATTTATTTTAGTGTTTTGAACGTAGAGGAAGGACATGGATTTTTATTTATCATATGAGATTAGAGGGCCATGCTTAGATATGATGGGAAAGCCAAAAATAAGCCCTAATACTAGAGGGATATCCTCTATTGATTATGTGGGAGTATTTCAAAACTCTTATAAAGTCAAATTTCTACCCTATCAGGTATCTAGATGACTAATGGTTTTAGTTGAATTACTTCAAGGAAGGATGAATGCTGAGATTATTAGAGTACATGAAAATTAGGAAGATGAAAATAATTTTGGGTATCTCTCCAAAGAACCAAGAATTTCTCCTCAAGTATATGAGGGCTTTAAATATTTTTCTGGAAAAGTAAGAGATGTTTAAACCCATAAGAATGATGAGGCTTGTCTACAGGAACAATACCAAGAGAACATTCACCCAATGAAAGGGATATAATGTGGGTCGAAGTAGAACTATAGAAATTAAGCTTTATAGGAGCAAGAGAGGAAGTAGAAATGGGGGAAAGACAAAAATACAATATCCATAACACATTAGTGAAAAGATACAAACAACCACTAAAATCAATGTAAAATTGAAGGTAATTAACATCAGAAGTGTTGGAAGCTACATCTAGAGCTCAAGTCAAAGAACCAAAGCAATGATGCTAAGAATAAAAATATAAAAGCAATATATTCAAATAATTAGGTGGAAAGAAGCTCATATGTGGATGAGAAGATTGTATATTCATTAATGTAGAAGGGGATGAATCTAAGTAGCCTTAAAAAATATGAAGTGAAGGAAATGACCATACTCTTCCATATAAAGCCACAAGTCAAGAAGACAAAAATTGGTGCTCCATTCGACTCCTAATCATAGGACAATCTCCTAGAAATAAATCTAGTTCCGAAATTGGGACTGAAGACTCATGACCATCCTAGCTAATAACCCTTAAGATGCATCAACATGGAGGAAAAGATAAAGGTAGAAAAAACTATTCATAATAAAATTTACTATTATTGTTAATTTTATTGATGAAGTAGAATTATATGTAGTTCCACTTGATGTATGTAGAGTTATGTTTTGAAGTCCCCATACGTACATGTGGGATGCAATATTTGTGTGAAGAGCCATCTACTATGAACCATCAATGATGGAGATCATTCACCATCATATTGATCCACGTAGATATTGGTGGCCACCCTTCTAATCCACTTGGAGCCCCACCATCATTTCTTTCATTTTTTTCAGTTTCCTTAATTATAGCACAATTCACTATTTTTAGCAGTTTTTCGGGTCCTAAACTTCCGGAGATATTTTGAGGGCCTAAACAATGTTTTTTTGGAAAATAGGGAGCAACATGGAAGTTCCTTAGATTTTTCTCAATCCAATGTTGTAGTCCTAGGATAGATATTTCTAATGTGGTATTGATCACATCAAATAGAGATCATATGCCAAAGTTACGTCCCCGGGAAGTTGATGTACCAATTTACCCAAACAGGGTCCATAGTTTTAGTGATTCATATCCTAGGGTTAGTTATTTGAATGTTGAGGATTTTTCATTGTTCCTCAATAATAAATAGCAATTTGAGCCTCATTGTAACATAGTTCAGTGGCCTGTAGCTGCCAAAATCTTCTCATAGATAAGTTACCAGTGCCCTAGCTAGTTTATTTCCATTCTATCTATAAGCATATTTCATTTATTTTTTATTAATGAGATAAAGTTTTATTTCTGCTGCATCTCTACATTTATATGTATTTTTGTATTTCATTGTCTTAGTGCATAAATCTGGATCAGTGGTATCAGAGAAGTCTGCTCTTTCTCAATCCTTCTTTGCATGTCCCCAACGCGGTCGAGATATAAGGAGTTAGGGATATATCTAGTTAAACCTTTGTAATATCAGCCTCGTAAACCCCAAAGACCACAGATGGGGGAGAAAAGAAAGATGAGGGATAAGGAGATCCTATCAAAATATTGCTTGATGAGGCCCTCGAGAAAAATAGGAACATGATGATGGAAACATTTTCCCATATCCTTCAATGGCTACCCATTGGTGATGCATCTACATCCAGTAGCCACTCTGGAGGTGCAAATCCTTTTAAGTTACAATTAAAATTTGACAGCCCCATATTTAAGGGCCAAATAGATGTAGACTTCATAGATAGATGGTTGAATCTATTAGAAAGATATTTCTTAGTTCAATACTTTTTTTGTTTAAGAAAGTATTACTTTTGCCCTCCTCAAAGCCGCCCCCCATGTCAAGGACTGGTGAGAAACCTACTTGAAGAAAAAGGGCGAGGGGGAACCCTCTCTATTCTCGTCTGCACTGACTCATAATTATTTTCGAGATGCCATCAAGGAAAAATATTATCCCATGAGGAGCTATGAGGAAAAATACATACAATGGAATACATTGCGGAAACAAAGGGATCAATATTTCGATGAGCTGACGAATTTATTCCATACCATGAGCACAATGTTGAGTATCAAATATTCGTAGAAACATTTGGTGCTGAAGTACCACAATTGTTTGAACATATGTATTCACGACGAAATGGTGTTCCTCAACATCTCCTCGCTTAGTGCGACATACTGGTATGCTGCCAAGATTGAGAAAAATGTCAAAGAGAAGAAGTGAGACTTTGGATCTGAAAATCAGAAGCAAGGGAAAGGTGCCCCTGAACCACAAAACAAAGGACAAAGACAATGCAGAGCATCTCGAGACAACCCACCAAAGACAAAAATAAATAATAACACCATGAATCCAAAGAAGGACAACGAGAAGTGGTATGAGTTCCATAATAGCTCTACTCACAACATAAGTGAGTGCCAGGCCAAGTAGTCACTGGTGGCTGAGTTGAAGGTTTCTGAATCAGATGCATGCTCCGACTCCAAATCAGAAACTGAAAAGGGGAATGACAAAGGCTAGCGTATTATCAATGTGGATCCCAACGCCATCGTCTCCAGCACGAAGATCCAGAAGAAGGAACCATTCACCAACTCATTTGTAGTGTCATACTTCGATGACATCCTGATCTTCATCTAGACTTGGGAAGAGCACCTCCACCACATTTGACAAGTCCTCCAAACAGTACAACAATGCAATTTGTGTCCCAATTCAGAGAAGTGCACTTTTGGGATGACCCAACTTCAATATCTTACATACATTATTGATGAGACATGGGTGAATGTGGATCCAACCAAGATCCAATTCATTCAGGATCGGCCAACCCCAACCACTGTAACAGAGCTCCACAACTTTTTGGGCCTTGCGAATTTTTGCCATAGGTTCGTGTTGGGATTCTCTCATATCACTTGCCCCTTGAGTCAAGTCACCAAGGGAGGGGTGAAAGAAGAATTATTTTGGTAGAAATATCAATAGAAGGCATTTCTAGAGTTCAAACATCACCTCTTCCTTGCACAAGTGCTCACATTACAAAACTTGCAACAACCATTTGAGGTCAAGACAAATGCCTCTGACTATGCTATTGTGGTTGTTCTTACTCAGCAGAGGGATCCAATGGCATGTCATAATGAGACACTTTCTGACACAGTCTGAAAGTATCCCACTTATGACAAAGAGATGTACTCCATTTTGAAAGCTTTCTGAAAATGGAATCATTACATTTTGGGAAAGGAAACAGTCATCCACACAAACCACTAACCCTTGTAGTTCATACAGACACAGGGGAAGTTGCAGAATGATCACCATTAGAAGTGGTCCACATACTTGCAAAAATTTCATTTGAACATCAATTATAAGAAGGGAAGCACTGATAATGTTGAAAACTACCTTAGCTGACTATTGATTGTAGTGCTAACCACTGTGTTGAACTCTTCTGGGCACGAGAGTTCGAATTGGATGCTTCTCTAGCAAAGAAATTGAGAATTCAGCCATGCATACAATACACTCTTGAAGGGTAAGAAAGTTCCATATTTACAACTCTGGGATGCCCTGCTATGTGACTTGGGACACCTTTTTTCTCCTTCAAGCAAGTGTGCCAAGATGCTTTGGGAAGCATGCTACAGTTTGGTCGTTGGGAATTTCGGGGTCGAGAAAAAAATGGAAGTACTGTAGAATTATTTCTATTGGCCAAACCTTTGACATGATGTCGGGAAGTACATCAAGTCTTGCACTGCCTGTGTCATTGCCAAACCAGCCGTGAAGAAGCAATGACTCTATACTCCACGGTGTACCCCTAGTCGACCATGGGAATCCATCTCCATGGATTACATGTCAGGACTTCCTTATACTAAGCATTGAAATGACTGTGTGTTTGTGGTCGTTGACAGATTCTCGAAGATGGCCGTTATGACAACCTACAAGAAGAATATTACAACAGAAGCCACTACTAAACTCTTCTTCGAACGAGTGTGGGTACACTTTGGGATCTCACAGTCTATCATCTCACATCAGGAAAATAGGTTCCTAAGTAAATTTTCGTTTAGCCTCTTGTCGATGGTGGAGACCAAGCTTAACAAGTCCATAAATTTCCATCTGCAAACTAATGGCCAAACAGAGGTCATCAACTGGATGATCGTACACATTCTGTGCATGTACAACTCAAAGCATCCACTCGAATGGGATGAGAGCATCCCCTATGTACAACATAAATATAACTGGGCTCTCCATTGCCCCTTTCAGGTGAGCTTAGGATTCGAACCACTGTGTCCCATTAGCATAGCCATGCCATTTGTGACTGCTCAGGTAGATTGAGCTGGTGTCCAATGTAAGGCTGACAAGTCAAAAAACTTCATTCAGTGTAGTAAGCACATCTGCCAACAATTTCATGACATATTGTACAAAGCTAGTGCTAAGTACAAGCACTGACATGATCAACATCGGGTGACACATAAATTCCAGGTCGGCGACAAAGTGTGTCTACATTTTCCAACGAAGAGGCTCGCAGGACCTCGCCGCAAGATTCACCCATTCTGATATGTTCCATACACCATCACCAAGGTTGTAAGGGACAGTTGCATTTAGCTCACCATTCCAAAATTCCTTGGTGTGCATTGAGTATTCAATGTGTACTGCCTTCAACACTAGTTTTTTCCTCTACTTGACATATCCGGCATGGAAGAATAACTCAAAACAAAAGACTTAAACCCCTATTGCATGGAACAAGCCACAACTGATCATATCATGGATACAAATATCAAGCACGCCCAAAAACAAAGGATCCCGATATATCGAGTTGTCAAAGTAGGCCAACTCCTTCACCATGGAAAGTGGCTGACCAGCGACGAAGTTCAACAGAAGTTTCCTCATCTCAGGGAGGAACTCAAGGCAATGGGGACCATTTCTTCCTAAGGGGGGAGGAACGACCTAGGTCAATATTGGTGGCCACCCAAATATTCCACTTGGACCCCAACCAATGTTTCTTTCACTTTTTTCGGCTTCCTTAATTATAGCATAATTTACTATTTTTAGTATTTTTTCGGGTCCTAAACTTCCGTAGCCATTTTGAGGCCGTAAGCAAAGTTTTTGTGGAAAATATGGAGCAATATGGGAGTTCCATTGATTTTTCACACCCAAAAGTTATAGTCCTTGGATAAATATTTGTAACAAGGTATTGAGCCTGTCAAAGAGAGATCATATGCAAAAATTACGTCCCCGGGAAGTTTATGTACCAATTTACCCAAACAGGGTCCATAGTTTTGGATTTTCATCTCCTAGGGTAAGTTATTTGTATGTTTAGGCTTTTCAATTGTTCCTCAATAATAAATAGGCCTTTGAGCCTCATTGTAACATAGTTTATAGCCTTGTAGCCATGACATCTCTTCTTGGAAATAGGCTACTACTGCCCTAGCTAGTTAATTTCCATTCTCTTTGTAAGCATATCTTAGCTATTTGTTACACCGAGAGGTGCTATGCAGCCCAGTATAAGGTACACGTGTAGATTTAATGTGAGAAATGTACACTCAAAAAAGAGGTATGGTAAATAAATAAAACCTCTTTTTATATTTACTCCATAAAGAAAACTAAAAAATGAGGTTTTATTTAGGTGAATCCTATGGGCCAAATACCATGGGCTAAATATTATGGGTCAAATACCATATTTATAAAAGAGGTATGGAAAATAAATAAATATAAAAGAGGTATAGAGAGGTATGGTAAATACATCAAAGATATCAAATATGATTAGAAATCAATATATAAGTATATACCAAGCCTATGGAACAAATACCATGGTAAATAAAAGAGGTATGGTAAATAAATATAAATATAAATAAACCATAGGTATGGTAAAAATAAAACCTCTTTTTATATTTACACCATACTCTTTATATTTACGAACACTCACAAAAGAAATTTTATTTAGGTGATGCCTAAGGGCCAAAAACCCTAATATTAATATTAAAAGATTAATAATAATAATATTATTAATTATAATATTCATATTAATATTATTAAATTTAATAAATTTGGATCGTGGAGGTTTGTATTTAAGTACACTACATGCATGCATTGAATATTTCACTTAAAAACGTAAACATAAATGTAAATATAAAAGTAATGTTTAACATTTAATATTTAAAATTTAATATAATTAATCTAATGTTGGCCCTAATGAAAAATCACTTCTCCCCCTAAATGTATAACTTTAACACAAATAAAGTATCTAATTGTATTTGTGAGGAAGCATCTCTTCGTTTTCTCTTCATTTTTTTCTCTATTTTTTTTTTTACCTTTTCAGCTACTTAGAGTCCATGGATGTGGTCATGTGTAACCAAACACTCTTACAACCAAATTAGAATGATTTAATTTATGCATTGGGAAAAACACCACCAAATTAGAATGATTTAATCTATGCGTTGGGAGAAACACCACAAAATTAGAATGATTTATTTTCTGTCTTGCCCGAAACCTTGGTTGGCTCTAAAACAAAGTGACTTCAAGAATCTGTTTCTAAATTTATAAAAAAACAGCCTAGATCCATATGAATTCTAGATCTATCAAGCGCTAAGAGGGATCAAATAGGTGCAAACTTTTCGTCAACTTTCGCACTCAAAAAAGAATTTTTCACCTCTAGAGGTTTGATCCCTCTCAACACTTAATAGATCAAGAGTTAATATGGATCTTGGTTTATTATTAATTAAATGAAGTTTTATTTCCACTGCATCTCTTCCTTTATGTGTATTTTTTCATTTCATTATATTCCTGCATAAATCTGGTTCAAACACACTTAAAGGAAACTCCAAAAAAAATTTTGTAAGCGCTAACTAAGCTAAGAAACTAATTAGTTCTAGAAAAAAATATGCTTTACTATTTTTAAGATAAAATTAGTTTGTAGAACAGTTTGTGAAAGAAAGGTCATCCTTAGGGGTTCTATCAAGGAAAAAACACAACAATTGGAAGAGTATATACATGTATACAAGGTTCTGCTCTAGAATCCTAAAGGGCTACCACCCAAGAGGCAAGCAGAGAATGAGATCCAATTGTTTTGACACTCTCCATTACCAAAGGTTAATTGATTATAAAGGGAAATGAGGTGAAGAATTAGTTGTAATACCAATTGGAATGTGGTGTTATTCGACCGTACCTCACATGTGGGTCACCCATTATAATTGTGCCTTAGAAGGATGTGACTTGGTGGATGTGCATTGGCTATAGGTTTTAAAAATAATTATTCTCAATAATGGGTTCCTCTTTCCTATGATAGAGGATCTTTTATGCAACAAGATAAACACTTCACCAAGATAGACTTACAATCACACGGTCACTAGTTTTGAGTCAATGAAGAGGATACCTATAAGACCACCTTCAAAACTACAAAAGGTTTGTATTAGTGGTTAGTTATGATATTTAGCCTATGAAATGCACCAAATAAATTCATGTAGTCAATTAATGATATATTGTGCACATGTATAATTTCATTTTTTATTGTTTATTTGGATTATTTACTAGTATACATTGCTACCTACAAGGAGAACATATCACATTTGATGTAGGTTCTAGAGACTTTAAAGAAGCAGTAATCATTTTAACATCTCAAGAAGTGTGATTTATCACAATAGAATATGGTGTATTTGCGATATATGATAGTTGGAGGAGATTTGAAGGTAGATCCTTCCAAGATGGAGGTCATCATGAAGTTGTCAGTAAGGATTACTAAATGTTTTTGAGGATAAGAGTTTTGTTGAGGCAACATAGTACTTGAGGAAATTCATAAACTTGTTGTTAGTAGTAGCAACACCACTCCACACCATAATTTCAAGTTACAATAGTTTCGAGTGGGGAAAGGGTTGTCGAAGAGCCTTTAAGGTGTTAAAGAAGAATATTAGTCAAACATTGGTTCTAGCATTTATAAAATGATAATATCACTTCGAAGTGGAGACATATGCATGTGGGCATGTTATGGGAGAAATCTTGATGCTAATTAAATTTTAAAAAAAAATTACAAAATTCGTACAAATGTAAAATAAAATTAATACAAGAACCTACCGTACTAATACTAAAAATATCTAATAAAAGAATAAATCAATTTAGATCTATTTTAACCTAGATATTTTATACATTGATCAATTATTTTTTTATTTTCTTGTAATCCATATTAATGCTTATTAAGCCTTCCATTAAAATAGATCTATGCTAATATGTATATCAATCCCATTAACAAAGCACTAGAAGCCAACTAGGTAACAAAATAGCCCTACCACTACATTATATCCTACTTAGAAACAAGCATTGTTAAATTTGAATTTTGAATGGCCACACAATTGATAAGTGGTGGAAGTTCCATGATAATATCCTCAAAGATATATTAAGGTATTTTATCATCATAGGAAACAACTAGATCATTTAGAGTCGTTAATGAAGTACATAAAAACACAATTTTATCACCATAAGCAATAAATAGAAGATTTAGATTCCTTAATTAATTTTTTGTTAATGCAAATGACAACTGAACTCAGATAGGAGAGCTACAAATATTAGAAAATGAGTAAAAGAATGATCAATAATGAATATTGATTAAGTATGTTTATGAAATCACAAAATTTGCAATGTCAACATTTTGTCTTCTTATTATTATCATCTGTGCAAGTGATTGTGGTCATGAAAAAAAATAATCAAAACAGATTTTAAGATACAATAAGATTATTATCTAGCTAAATTTTAAGAAGATATCATATAGAAGTGTGTATCCTTTATATTCTGTGTCTAGTGCCTAAAAATGCAATCTAAGAAATTTCTATATGTTTTATAGCTAGAGATGAAAAAATTAGAATTGAGCACTTGTTCTTGTTGTTTAAATCATGTGTATAAATGACTATGGTCATATATGGAAATTATTTTACATCAAACCAAATAAATTTCATTTTTTTTTATTGCATTATATCAAATATGATGAATTAAAAATTAAATTAGTTATAGATGTTATGTAAAAAGTTATAAGGGCATATCGTACTACACATGTAAGGGTTGTCAATTACATTGAAAGTATTGAGGAGATGCTCTATAGATTAGAATAGTTTAAAAGTATAGTTCTTACATACTATCCACAGAGGGAGGAATAAAATGTAGAGTGAGGTCGTAAAGGAGAGAGGCCATGTTGTAAATGGCTTCATTGTCAATTCTTCTTTATAAGGAATATTTTGGTACAATGGTAAAAATTCTTATGATGAGGTGTGTAATCTTGTTGAAAGATTTGTTTTTATATGGATGTGATGTGAAATACATCAAACCATGGGTAGAGACATTGTTGAGAGATTTCTTGTTATATGGATGTGATGTGTAATATATCAAACAATGGGTAGAGACAACGTAACCCTTGAGAGGTTTGAGAGGTTTAGTTGGGCATGATTGTTCTCAAAATAATAATGAATCTTCTCTATAGTGGACATGTATAACATGCAAATATGTTTTTTTGTATGTTTTGAAGGACATGATTTGTGGTATAAGTGAAAAGCAATCATACTCTCCATCACATAATGCTCTAGAAAAAATTATAGTTGTTTGGAAAATAAAAAGATAAATATTCTCTCTCAAACTCTAGGATAAATATTTTAATAAAATTTTAGTTATTACATATTGTATGGAAAACCAAATAAACTTAGAGAAAATATATCTAAAATTAGAAGAAAAAAAGTAAAAAAACTTTAAAACCATACAAACTATTTTAACAAAAAAAATACCTTTAATACAAAACAAAACAAAACAAATATATTAAAAAAAAACAAAACAAAACAAATATAATTTAACAAAAAATTAATAGGAGTAGAAAGAAAATTTAATACAATGAAATGTACATATAAAATAAAACTATATAAGGAGTGACTTTAGTTTATCTTAGATGTTATATATGCATTTAAATGAGCAATACAAGAATTAAAAGGAACATACCTCCAATGGAAATTTACAAATTAAGCTTGACTTTATTTTAATCTTGAGTTGGAAAACACATTATATTAGAGCAGGGTTTAATTTATAGATAAAATGCCATTTTTCACTAGAATTTGGAGATTCAATTTTAAGAAAAATTATGATTTATTTTTAGTTAAAATATATTTTGGACTGAATAAATAAATTCAATACTTTAAAAAACCATAAACCATGACTTACTAGAATTCTACCTATTCAAAAACTTAAGTTCAAGTTCAAGTATTTAAAAATATTTGACTAATTTCAATAAAAATTAACTAGAAACAACGCCTAAAAAATCATTTTCATCTCCCACATTAAATTTAATTTGATATTAAAAATACATAAAATATAACTTAAAAATAATCTTAGGCAATTATATTGAATGCGTTAAGATCGAAATAGAGAAATATAACGAACTCTCTACGATAACTACTCTAAATAATATTACTCGATGATGGCAGTGAAAAAAAGCAGAGGACCAGAAAAGAGCAAGATTACATGAATACTTAGTACCGAGTATCAAAGTTTCCACGAAACCTTCGAAATTGAAGAGAACCGAACTACTTCACATGGGACGTGGATAGATGACGTGGAAGTGAAGAGAATTTCTTGAACCCTTCTTCTTGAAAAACATCTTCAGCTTTTTTCTTGGGAAGAGTTTGAAGCATTCTAAGTTTCTTTTTGTTATAGACGTTGTGGTCCGCTCCTTTTAACGGTCCATCAAGATTTGTTTTAATGAGAAGGATCATTTAAAGAATATCCGAAATATGTGCAGATATTTTTTCTTGTTTCTTGAAAAACCATCTTCACCTTTTTTCATGGAAAGCTTTTGAAGCATTCTTTTTGGTTATAGACGTTATGGTACGGTCCTTTTAACGGTCGATCAAGATTTTTTTAACGGGAAGGATCATTTTAAACGAATAGTCCGAAATGAAATATCTTCGTAAGTTCTCTTCAAAGATCTGGGGGAGTTATTGGATCTCATTCTCCCCACATTGATTGAGTGCACACTCAATGTAAAGGAGACACAACCATCTGGGAAGTTAATTTAACTCATTCATCGGCTGGTACACAAGTAGAGGAGACACAACCAGCAAAAATAGCAGGAGAGACAACATTGCAAAACAAGCTTCAGCGGCCATTTAGCAAAACAGGCTTGTATCAACAGGCAAATTAGAAAAACAATTGTAATCGCTGAGTTTTAGGTTCGATTGCAGGTGGAACCGAACACCAATTTAGGCACTGTACGTAGATGATCAGTCACAATGCATTGTAAAGACAACTTACAAAGATTATTGAAGAGCTCATGTCTATCTCCGTGTGGCTGTGACTTTGTGTTGTGTCTACATTGTGTGTGTTCGTTTCTATGTGTTACTGAAGAGCCGAGTTGTTGTTTCATCGATAGAGAAGGGATTTGCATGAACGAGACGAATGAAAGACGTTGTGTCATATTTGTTGCAGCCATGACATGTATGCAGCCATGACATGTATGCTTCTGGTATTTATTTTGGTATGGTTATTTTATTAATTTATGATTCTTTTAATTATTAATCACATATATCATCAGTTTAGTTTATATATCATTAGTCAGTTTAATTTATATATCATCAGTTTACTGTCTCATTTATCAAGATAGATTTTTCTAAATAATTATATTTAGTCCTTTCCGGAATCATTGTTCTTCTTCACTTTCTCATAGATGTTAAAGCTATATGCCATTTCCCTTCACAGATGCCTGCAAGTGATTATCTCCCATCCACTCTGTTTTATTCACCGTTAATTTTCTGTATATATATTAATTTCATTTTTATATCATTATAGATTTTAAACATTAATTTTTGAACTCCAGTATCATTACTCATTTAAATTTGTGTATAAATTATTGTTTTACAATCCATAAATTTCATGTTTTATCTTTTTTTTTTTAAATATTTGATTTTGTTATTTTAAATATTTCATTTATTCAGTTTATTTTATATATCATGAGTTTAGTTTATATATCATCAGTTTACCGTCTTATGTATCAAGATGAATTTCCCTAAATAATTATATTTAGCCTTTTCTGGAATCATTGAATTGAAAACACTTTCTACACATGAATAACATAAAAATGATCATTGAATTACAGTCCACACCAGATTACATATGTACATATAGACCAGATTACATACGTACATATAGATGAAGCTAATTCTAATCTTAGTGACAGAAGTTGAGAGAATATCTCAACTTCCTCAACAACTCAATCCAAACTAAGTAAGCATAATAATTGAGGCATTATCTCAAACACCCCCCTTTAATGCCTACATTACAGAAATTGAGAACACACTAATTTAATACAAAAATTTGTCTGCCCTGGTCTTCATTAACATTTGTACCCATTATGAGATCTCATAGACAATGCTCTTTTCTCCACCATTTTCGAGCTACCATTCAACCCATTTAAAATACATTTGTTTCTGACCAACAATAATGAACTTTGCAAGATCAACAGTATTGAAAACTCTGCTCGTTGGGGCTTCCGCGATAACAGCTGACAAGTGATGAACCATCCTATGGACCAATCACCATCTATCGGATATTTCGCTTTTGGCTATCCATCAGTGGCTAGGCAAATGGTCTGAATACTGAATGTGTTCAAGAGCTAATATAAGAACTTGACCTGATTCACACAAATGGATCTCATACTGTAACCTATAGTTGATGCTCTTGAAGCCCTAAGCACAACAAGACCCATCAACATATCACAGATTCACATAATCAAATTAGTCAAGTGTTCTCTCGTCCCTCAAGAACGTAGAGAACGACTAATTTAAATAATGCTAGTTTGTTCAATAATTGGTTCTCTACTACAAAAATCTCATAGCAATAAATATAAGCTTAAACTCCACACTATATTCCACACACTTGCAAATCACTTTACAAAACATGCTTTAGAAAAGCTTAAAAGATGGATTAGGAGGTTCATCCTTACTTGAAGAATCTTCAAATATTGCATTGGGTGAATCGTCTGAAAATGTTGCATAGACTGATTTTTTCAATTTTCCATTCGAAAGATCTCGAGCCCGAATTTTGCAATTGAATGTTGTATGTCCATATTTATGACAATAGAAAGATTCAGTCTTATTTTTATTCACCCTTCCCTTGGAGTATAGTAAAATTTCATTATGTGAACTAGCCTCTGTGCCACCTATCCTCTTTTCTTCTGCCATAAGAGCTGCTATCATTTCATCAAGTGATTGATGTGGCATTTGACTTAGATTAAATATGACATTATCATATTTTGAAGACAAGCTATTTAATAAAATTGCCTTTGCATCATCATCATCTACTTTAGAATTAATTTCTGACAACTGTCTTATCAAAGCTCTTAACTCATTTATGTGTGTTGACAATGATGTCTAACTATCCATTTGGAGTTTAAACAATTGTAACTTTAAGAAAAATTTTGCATTAACAACTTTTGCCCCAAATACCTTATTCATTTCTTCCCATATTGTTGTAGAAGATTTCTTTAAGTCAATAAGATGTAGCTGGGAATCTGCAAGTGATAGTCTAAGGATAGTCTTGGCTCTTTCCTCTCTTTTTTCCCATGCAATTAATTGTTCAACATCTGTAGGTGCTTTTTCTAAGCCTTCTACAATATTCCATAAATTTCTACTCATCATTTGCAACTGAACTTTTACCTTCAAAGTGTAGAAATTAAAGCCATTAAACTTTTCTAATACAATAGGCTGCTCCATGTTGAAAAGAAAAGCTAATTTTAGAACTCTGCAAATCTAAAACAGATTTCAATTTAAACTTAATAAAAAAATGAGCTCACGCTGCTTCACACTGGTAGAGAAAAATGGCAGATTGTCTTCACGTTGGCGGATTGTCTTCTAGAATCTTTAACCAATTTAAAATGCAACTCGCTTAAAGAACATTCGTCCAGATTCTCCATAAACCAAGAAAATTGAAATAGAGAACCATCTAATCAACTCTATGTTCATATTCACAAAACTCTAAAAATATAATAATTAGCACAGCTTTGTTATTTTCTGTTCATAGAAAAACAACACACTCGAGCGCAGCTTTGTTATTTTCTGGTTCATAGAGAAACATTGGAATTGCCTCTATCGCCGACTTGCCTAGGTAAATTCTGTGCAGCCTCGGGGAGTTCTGGTCCCCAACAGAGGCCAAATGGCGACGTCGGAAAGAGCCCCTACGGCCCTAGAAGCAACGCGCATGGATATTCAGGCTAAGAAAATAGAGAATAACCGCGTAAAGAACTACAATGGCACCCATGGATTTTCTGCCAATGGATATTGTCGTAGATGGTGAACTGAATTATCCCCGTTTAAATCATCATAAGAATCCATTGCTAGAAACGAACTTTACTCTGAAAACGCTGTGAAGAATTGCTTCAATTATGTAATGCTCTGATACCAAATTGAAAACACTTTCTACACAGGAATAACATAAAAATGATCATTGAATTACAGTCCACACCACATTACATGCGTACATATAGATGAAGCTAATTCTAATCTTAGAGAGAGAAGTTGAGAGAAACTCTCAACTTCCTCAACAACTCAATCCAAACTAAGTAAGAATAATAATTGAGGCATTATCTCAAACACATTGTTCTTCTTCACTTTGTCATAAATGTTAAAGCTATACGCCACTTCTCTTCACAGATGCCTACAAGCGATTATCTCTTCTTCACTTTGTCATAGATGTTAAAGCTATATGCCATTTCTCTTCACAGATGCCTGCAAGCGATTATCTCCCATCCAGTAGCTATGTTTTATTCACCATTAATTATATATATATATATATATATATATTTTCATTTTTATATCATTATATATTTTAAACATTAATTTTGAACTCCCGTATCATTACTCATTTAAATTTGTGTATAAATTATTGTTTACATACCCTAAATTTCATGTTTTATCTTATCTTTTTAAATATTTGATTATGCTATTTTAAATATTTAGGTTATTCAATAAATACTTATATAAAAATAAATGAATATCATATAATTAAATCTATTCTTCTCTATTATATAATATTGGATTTATATGATTTATATTTATATTGTGATTGTTATTAGTGCATGCATTTTTTAGTTAATTATTATATTTGAATTGTTTAGTTAGATTTGTATTTGTATAATTACTTATTAATTGAAATTATATAATAAAGAAACGAATTTTTTTTTGAATTGAATTTTTTGATTTATATGTGATAGTTTATAATGTGAAAGCATATCTTTTTATTCTTTTATTATATGTAACTATTTATTATTTGAAAATTGGATGATATAAAATAGTTTAAATTGTTTTATTTATATGTGATATGTGAAATATATGTATTTGTTTATTTAAATGTGAAAAGATGCTTTAAATTTTTTTTTTTAAATGTATCTATAAGTTGTAATATTTAAAAATATCTTATATTTTTTAGATGACACGACATTGATATTTATGTATAGAAGTTTTTTTTTGTTTATAATGATAGGTATATGTTTGTGTATTTTATGTGTTTTTTCAAATGAAAGTAATTTTTGTTTGTTTCTGTGATATGATGGTTGTGTTTTTGCTAATTAGATGATATGATTGCATTGAAAGGTAATATTATGTTGACAATTTTTACAAGAGAGGGGGGGAGAGAGAGGGAGGGGGATGCAGGGTGAGAGAGAGAGAGAGAGAAAGGAAAGGGGGAGAGAGGGAAAGAGAGGGAGAAAGATATGGGGAGGGACGAGGAGATAGACAGAGAGATAGATGGGAAGGGAGGGGGGGAGAGAGATAGATGGGAAGGGAGGGGGAGAGAAAGAGGGAGAATGGGAGAGAGAGGGAGAGGGAGGGAGATAGGGGGAGTCACAGGAGAAAGAGATGGGGGGAGAGAGTGGTAGAGAGAGCAGGAGGGGGAGGTAGAGAGAGGGGGGGGTGGATCAAGAGGGGAGGGAAAGAGAGGGGTGGGGAGAGAGAGAGAGAGAGAGAGAGAGGGGAAAAAGGGAGAGGGAGAGGGAGAGGGGGGTAGAAGAGAGGGGGAGGGAGGGGGGAGATAGGGGGAGGGAGTGAGTGTCTCTGTGTGTGTGTGAGAGAGAGAGAGAGAGAGTAGGGTGGAGGGGTAGTTGAGGGAGAGGTAGGAGGAGAGAGAGGGTGGGGGAAGGTGAGAGGGAGAAAGTGGGAGGGGGGAGAGAGAGAGGGGGGGGAGAGGGAGAGAGTGATGGGGGGGGGAGAGAGAAAGGGAGGGGGAGGCAGGATGTGAGAGAGAGAGCAAGAGAGAGAGGGAGGAAGAGATAAAGAGAGGGAGGGAGGTAGAGAGAGAGAGAGTGAGAGTAGGGGGAGGGGCAGTGGATGGAGAGGTAGGAGGAGAGAGTGAGAAGGGGAGAGAGAGAGGGGGAAGTGGGAGGAAAACAGAAAGGTAGGTAGAGAGAGAGAGAGAGAGAGAGAGAGAGAGAGATGAGGAGGGAGGGGGAGATAGAGAGAGAGAGATGGGGAGGGAGGGGGGAAGAGACAGAGAGAGGGGGGTAGATAGAGGGAGAAGGGGAGAGAGAGGGAGAGGGAGAGAGATAGGGGGAAGCAAGAGAGAAAGATGGGGGGGGAGAGAGTGGTAGAGACAAGGGGAGGGGGATGGGTAGAGAGAGAGGGGGTGGAGTAGGGAGAGAGACAGAGATAGAGTAAGGGGGATGGGTGGCGGAGGGAGAGGTAGGAGGAGAGAGAGGCAGGGGGAGTGAGAGAGGGGGGAAGGGGGAGGGAAAGGGAAAGGGAGGTGGAGAGAGAGAGAGAGAGATGGGGAGGGAGGGGCGGATAGAGAGAGAGATATGGGGAAGGAGGGAGAGAGATATAGAGAGAGGGGTGTAGGTAGAAGGAGAGATAGAGGGAGAAGGGGAAAGAGAGGTAGAGGGAGAGAGATAGGGGGAGGCAGGGGAGAAAAATATGGGTCAAAGAGTGCTAGATACAGGGGGGGAGGAGGGGGAGGGGGAGAGAGAGATGGGGGTTGGAGCGAGAGAGGGGGAGAGAGGTGGGAAGAGAGAGGAGTGGGGTGTGAGAGAGAGAGAGAGAGAAAGAGAGCAAGGAGGTAGAGGGAGGGGGAGAGGTAGAGTCGAAAGGGGAGGTATGGTGTTTGAAGTGGAGGGGAAAGGAGTGAGAGAGAGGAGGGATGGTGGAAAGAGAGATAGAGATAGAGAGAGAGAGAGGGTGAGCGACATGGATATGGGAGGGGGAGAGTGAAAGTTAGAGTGAGTGAGAGAGAGAGAGAGAGAGAGGGATAGAGGGAGAGGGAGATCAGGAGAGGGAGGGCGATGGGGAGGGGGGGTAGCAGGAGAGAGATGGAGAGAGGAGGGTGGGAAGAGATAGAGAGAGAGAGAGAGAGTGAGAGAGGGAGGGCGATGGTGGGGGGGGGTAGCCGGAGAGAGATGGAGAGAGGAGGGTGGGAAGAGAGAGAGAGAGAGAGAGAGAGAGAGAGATCTAGGAGGTAGAGGGAGGGGGAGAGGGAGAGGTGGAGGGGGAGATAGGGTGTTTGAAGTGGAGGGGAAGGGAGTGAGAGAGAGGAGGGATGGAGGGGAGAGAGAGAGAGAGAGAGATGGTGAGTGACATGGATATGGGAGGGGGTGAGTGATAGTTAAAGTGTGTGTGTGAAAGAGAGAGAGAGAGAGGGGGGGGGGGGACAATAGGGAAAGAGATAGGGTGAGAGAGGGAGAGGGAGATTAGGAGAGGGAGGGAGATGGGGAGGGGTGTAGTGGGAGATAGGTGGAGAGAGGAGGGTGGGAAGAGAGAGAGAGAGAGACAAAGAGAGAGAGAGAGAGAAGAAGAGAGGGGGGGGAGAGGGGAGGGAGCGAGCGTGTGATATATATATATATATATATATAGAGAGAGAGAGAGAGAGAGACGAGGAGAGGGAGAGAGAAAGAGAGAGAGAGATATTGGAGGGAGAACAGAGAGGGAGGGAATGGGGAGAGAGGGACGGAGATGGGGAGGGAGGGAGAGATATAGAGATAGATATGATTAGGGAGGGGGAGATGGAGAGAGAGATATGCAAGGAGAAAGAGGGACAGAGAGAGGGAGAGAGAGAGGCAGAAGGGGAGGGAGAGTGAGAAGGGGAGAGAGAGGGAGAGGTAGAGATATAGGGGAGGAATGGGAGAAAGATGGGGGGGAGAGACTGGTAGAGATAGGGGGAGGTTGAGGGGGAGAGAGACAGGGGGGGTGGATCAATAGAGGGAGAGAGGTGGAGAGAGGTGGAAATAGAGAGGAGTGGGGTGGGGGGAGAGAGAGATATAGGGAGAGCATAGGGAGAGGGATAGGGAGAGGGGGAGGGTGGGGAGAAGGCGGTTGAAGGGGAAGGGGGGAGAGAGAGAGAGAGAGAGAGAGAGAGAGAGAGAGAGAGAGGCCGAGATGGAGAGAGAGAGATGGGTAGGGAGGGTGAGATGTGGGGAGAGAGGGGGAGAGAGAGAGGGAGAAGGGGAGAGAGAGAGGGAGAGGGAGAGAGATAGGGGTAGGAATGGCAGAAATATGGGGGGGACTGAGCAGTAGAGACAACGGGAGGGGGAGTGGGAGAGATAGTGGGGGGATGGAGCGAGGGAAGGGGAGAGGGGCAGAGTGGGGTAATGAGAGAGAGAGAGAGAGAGAGAGAGAGGGTGGATATGGTAGGGGAAGAGAGTATGAGAGGGAGAGGGGGAGAATGAGAGTGAGAGTGGGAGAGAGAGAGAGAGAGGGAGAGAGCGAGAGCGAGAGGGGAATAGGGAAAGAGAGAGGGTGGGAGAGGGAGAGGGGGATCAGGAGAGGGAGGGTGATGGGGAGGGAGGGTGATGGGAGAGATATGGAGAGAGGAGGGTGGGAGGAGAGAGAGAGAGAGAGAGAGAGAGAGAGGATAAGATATGGGGTGAGAGTGGGGAGAGAGAGGGAGGGAGTAGCGGGAGGGGGAAGGAGAGGGGAGGGAGAGGCAGGAGGAGAGAGTGGGAGGGAACGGGAAATGGATGTGGAGGGAGGGAGAGAGAGAGAGAGAGAGAGAGAGAGAGAGAGAGAGAGAGAGAGAATGGAGTTGGAGAGAGAGAGAGAGAGAGAGAGGGAGAGAGAGGGAGAGAGAGGGAGGGGGTTTATGGGGGAGAGAGAGAGGGAGGGAGGGAAGGGGAGAAAGCAGGAGAAGGAGATAGAGAGGGAGAGAGATGGAGAGAGGGAGGTGGGACAGAGAGATATATAGAGAAGATGAGAGAGGGAGAGGGAGAGATAGGGCAGAGGGAGGGGAGGAAGAGAGGGTGGGAGATAGAGGGGTAGAGAGAAGGGGACGTAACTTTTGTGGGTGGCTCATATCTCTTGAAGAGGATATCAAAAGCTACGCCTAATGGCATCCCTAATTGCACTTTTGGAGGTTGATAAGGCTCCCCTAAAATTATTTTTTCTATTAGTGAAGTGATTTTGTTTATGTTTATGTTGATTCTATATTTCCCACATTTTCTATATTGCATGCTAGAAAATTTAATTTAGTAAATCTAGAAGTCTAGATAGCCTTGTCAATTTAGATTTCATATTTTATGTATAATGTTATCAAATGTATTGTGATGAACTATCCAGTGCAATATGAAAATTACTGTAGGAATCATATTGGTATCAGAGTAGGTATCTTTGGGTATTTTGTTGTAGTTTTCAAGGGATATATATTGGTTTAAGTAGAAATTTTTAAAACCCCACATTTGGCCAAAAAAATATATTGAAAACCGTCGAGATGTGTCAAAGGATATTTTCTCAAGGGTGGAAGAATGGGCTTTAGATATCAACCATAACATGAATCTCCTTATGGATGCTCTCGATAACATGTTGGATGTATGTTCAAACATAGAGGCCAAACCATAGGAGAAATTGGAGGATAGAGATGAAACAAAGAGGAAATATAAGAAATAATGCAAAAAGGAGAAACCTAGCTCATGGGTCATGAAGCATTCATAGCTTCAATATGGAAACAAAGGTATACTTCAAACCATATAAGGTGAGATTGATGCTTTCAATTTAAATCACTGATTACAATATTTATAGATTTGTTTCAGTGTTTCGAATGTAGAGGAAGGACATGAATTTTTATTTATCAAATGAGATTAGAGGGCCATGCTTAGATATAGTGGGAAATCCACAAATAAGCCCTAATACTAGAGGGATATCCTCTAGTGATTATGTGGGAGGATTTCAAAACTCTTATAAAGTCAAATTTCTACCCTATTAGGTATCTAGAAGACTAATGGTTTTAGTTGAATTACTTCAAGCAAACACGAGCATTGATTGTATTAGAGTACATGAAATTTAGGAAGATGAAAATAATTTTGGGTATATCTCCAAAGAACCAAGAATTTCTCCTCAAGTATATGAGGGGTTTAAATAGTTGTCTGCAAAAGAAAGAGATGTTTAAACCCATAACAATGATGAGGCTTTTCTACAGGAACAATACCAAGAGAACATGCACGAAATGAAAGGGAGATAATGTGGGTCAAAGTAGAAGTATCACAATTAAGCTTTATAGGATCAAGAGAGGAAGTAGAAATGGGGGAAAGACAAAAATACAATATCCATAAGACATTAGTTCAAAGCTACAAACAACCGCTAAAATCATTGTAAAATTGAAGGTAATTCACATGAGAAGTGTTGGAAGCTACATCTAGAGCTCAAGTTAAAGAACCAAAGAAATGATGCTAAGAATAAAAATATAATGGCCATATATTCAAATAATTAGGTGGAAAGAAGCTCATATGTCGATGAGAAAATTGTATATTCATTAATGCAGAATGGGATGAATCTAAGTATCCTTAAAAAATAAGAAGTGAAGGAACTGACTATACTCTTCCATATAAAGCCACAAGTCAAGAAGACAAAAATTGATGCTCTATTCAACTTCTAATCATAGGACAATCTCCTAGAAATAAATCTAGTTCCCAAATTGGGACTGAAGACTCATGATCATCCTAGCTAATAACCATTAAGATGCGTCAAAATGCAGGAAAAGATAAGGTAGAAAAACCTATGCATACTAAAATTTACTATTATTGTTAATTTTATTAATGAAGTAGAATTAGATGTAGTTCCACTTGATGTATGTAGAGTTATGTTTGGAAGTCCCTATACGTACATGTGGGATGCAATATTTGTGTGAAGAGACATCTAGTATGAACCATCAAGGATGGAGATACTTCACCATCACATTGATCCACATATATATTGGTGGCCACCCTTCTATTCCACTTGGACCCCCACCATCGTTTCTTTCATTTTTTCAGTTTCCTTAATTATAGCACAATTCACTATTTTTAGTAGTTTTTCGGGTCCTAAACTTCTGGAGATGTTTTGAGGGCCCAAACAAAGTTTTTGGGAAAATAGAGAGCAACATGGAAGTTCCTTATATTTTTCTCAATCCAATGTTGTAGTCCTAGGATGGAGATTTCTAATGTGGTATTGATCATGTCAAATAGAGATCATATGCCAAAGTTACGTCCTCAGGAAGTAGATGTAACAAATTACCCAAACAAGGTCCATAGTTTTAGTGATTCATATGCTAGGGTTATTTATTTGAATGTTGAGGATTTTTAATTGTTCCTCAATAAAAAATAGAAATTTGAGCCTCATTGAAACACAGTTCAGTGGTCTGTAGCCGCCACAATCTTCTCGGAGATAAGTTACCAGTGACCTAGCTATTTTATTTCCATTCTATCTATAAGCATATTTCATTTATTTGTTATTAATGAAATGAAGTTTTATTTCTACTACATCTCTACATTTATGTATATTTTTGTATTTCATTGTCTTAGTGCATAAATTTGGATCAGTGGTATCAGAGAAGTCTTATCTTTCTCAATCCTTCTTTGCATGTCCCCAACATGGTTGAGATATAAGG
>JAXQQM020086729.1:0-29895 GCA_034641835.2 Pinus albicaulis
TTATCAAAAGATCATCTATGTAGAGTACTATGATCAACAAGGAGTCATTTTTCTTCAAAAAATTAAACATTGGAATTAGATTTGCAGCGTACAAAATTTTGAGATAACAAATAAGAATCCATCTTTGCATACCATGCTCTAGGTGCCTGCTTGAGGCCACATAGACACTTCTTTAGTTTGCATACCAGAGATGAATTTTGCATGTATCTCGGTGGCTGCTCCATGTAGATTTCCTCCTCGAGATCACCATGAAGAAAGACATTCTTCACATCCATATGATGCACCTCCCATCCTCTTGCTACTGCAATGGAGAGAGCTAGCCAAATGGAATCCATTTTTGCCACTGGAGCAAAAGTCTCATCATGGTCAACACCATGTAGTTGCTGAAAACCTTTTGCTACCAATCGTGCCTTATATCGACTAACTTGGCCATTTGATGCTTTCTTGGTCCGATAAACCCACTTGCACCTCATAAGTTTGAGATTGGAAGGTAAGGAAACCAAATACCAAGTCTGGTTCTCAATGAGAGAGTTATATTCCTCATCCATTGCGGCTTCCCATTCAGGATGCCCATTTGCTTCTACATAAGTTTGTGGATCAAATCCATGCATCATATAAGCATGCATGGGCATGCATGGCTCCATAGCTAAGATTGCTTGCAGATCTTCCTCAAACAGAGGGTTAGAGGCCGGATCATCAAGGATATCACTCATGTTGCTACATTTTTGTATTGAAGGTGGTTGAGAATCTTCCGAAATACATGCGGAAGTATGATCTCGATGTTCAACAACTGGTTGTCCAATAGGGGTCATGGGAAAAGACTCATATTCATAAGAATTCTGATCTGAAGTTTCATCTGCATACTCATCAATGAGTGGTGATGGAAACTTGGTAACAAGTTAATCCGCTAGTGCATGCAAAATATCTTCGTCAAACTTTACATTCCTTATAATAAAGAGCTCTTCGGTGTGGATATCAAGCAATATGTACCCTTTGACTTCATCAAAATATCCAACAAACATGCATGCTTTACGTTGAGGCTCCAAAGCCTTTCTCTTCTATGTAGGAATGTAGGCCCATGCTCGAGATCCCAAAATGCGGAAATGACTGACTTCAGGTTGCATACCATTCCAAGCCTCAAAAGGTGTTTTTCCAGTAACAGATTTATGAGGAGATTTGTTCTTGATGTATGAGGCACAATTGATAGCTTCAGCCCACAATTTCGATGGAAGAGATCTTGCATGCAACATGCAATTAGCCATCTCTTTCAAAGATCGATTTTTCCTTTCAGCCACGCCATTTTGCTGTGGAGTGTAAGGAACTGTATGTTGCAACAGCATGCCTGCTTCATTACAAAGATTCTTGATATCTTTGTTGACATATTCCGTCCCATTATCTGTGCGGAGTATCTTGATGCATTTTCCAGACTAATTTTCCGCGTGCGCTTTGAAAATATTTAGATGTTGAAAAACTTCAGACTTGATTTTCAAGAAGTAAACCCAAGTGAATCTCGTGTAATCATCTATAAATGACAACACATATCTTGCTTTGCTCATTGAAAGCACCGGAAATGGACCCATGAGATCACTGTGTACAAGTTCCAAAGGTGAAGAGGCTCTCCATGCATGCCCCTTCTCGAATTTGTCTTGTGGATGCTTTCCAAGAGCACATCCATTACAAACACCATTTAAAAATTCAATGGTTGGCAATCCTTTGACCATCCCTTGCTTGCTAAGCTGTTGCATATATCTGAAATTCAAGTGCCCAAATATCTCGTGGCAAATTCTACTTTCTTCATTTGCATGCATAAGTAGAAAAATGGAATCTGATTGAGGAACAAAATCAGAAAATGTATACAGACGAGATTGATCATTTACCTTGCCAGATGAAATCTTCAAGTTGGTTTGCATGTCATAAATTCTTACAGAATCCGGGGTAGATTCCACTTTCCTTCCGTTGCCTGTGTGTGTCATATGATACACTGAGAGAAGATTCACAGAAAGCCTTGGAATATGCAAGACATTCTCAAAAATTTCATCTTCGAATTGCACTCTTCCTTGTCCAGTTGCTGCAACTGCAGAATTATCCCCCATGAGAATAGGAGGTCCTAAGTATGCATGTAGAGAAGAAAAGGATTCCTTTGAAGAAGCCATATGATGTGAAGCTCCTAAATCGATGATCCATTCTTACTGTGCAGAATGAAGAGCAATCAAAGCATGCCCATTACCTCTTGGATCTGGTACTTTTTCTCCAAAATTCTTCTTGGCATTCTCAGGAATGTGGTCTCCAAGATTGTGTTGTTGGAGTGTCTGCGCAATAAGATCTATAGTCTTCTTCATGCACGCAGATTCAGGGTGAAAACCACAGTAGCAATAATTGCACATTGATTGCCCTTTCGTTCCTTTCCTTTCCTTTGAGCCGGATGATCCATCAGGGGGTTTGGGATTTCCTCCCTTTCTTGGATCAGGATCCTTCTTCCCTTTTCCTTTCTGATGGTCTTTGGAATTTACCTTTCCTTTTTCATGCACAGTAAGTGCATGCGCTTTGGAATTTTTAAGTGTGCCTATTTTGATGAGCTTATCTTGCTCATGCATGAAAGACTGAATAAAAGAATCCAGTGAGGGCATCTTCCAAGCTGCACCAGTTGCAGATTTGACTGTGTTGAAAGTAGAGATGAATTCTGCATATTCTAGACCAAGTTTTGATAAAATGGAAAGAATTAATTGATTTTCTTGCTTGGATTTTTCGATCCCGCATCGTTTCAGCTGAAGCAACGAGGCTTTATGCCTTGTGAAAAAATCTTGAATTTTCTCAAAATTTCTCGGATCTAATGAGTTTAACTCATTTTCGAGAATGTGACCTTGCATTTCATCCTGTTTTCCAAACAATCCTTCCAAATTTTTCCATAATTCCTTTGGAGTTGAACATGATTCAACATGAAATAGCAATTCTGGAGAGATAGATAAACATAGGATGCCGAAGGCCTCGTCCATGCGATTGAAATATCTTGTTTTCTCCATTGCCGATGTTGGTTCAACTTCTGTTTCCATGGTTATTCGAAATAAGCCTCTACTTCTGAGATGAAGTAGAATCTTTGGCTTCTATTCGAAGTAATTATATGGAGTAAGAATTGCTAATTGTGGAAACTCCAATTTAGACTCCATTATTTGTTATTGCTTCAATCTTCTGAACCTGCAAATAAAAATTTCTTGTGCACTGATTACAAATCCCTGCGCTCTGATACCATGTAAGATTTTGAGATACAAAGATCTAGATCTGCAAAATAATGAACACACTTGCAAGAGAAGGAAGGAAGCGAGCAAGAATTGAGAAAAGAATGAAATTGATTCTTCAATATTAGTTTTGGAATAAATACATAAAAGCAACTAAGTTAAGCTTAGTTGTACATGCAATAACTATAGATAGTTAAAGCTAAGCTAACTAAATCTAACATCAGTTAGTTAACTATAGATAGTTAAAGCTTAGTGTGATTTATGTTATGTTAATGTGCAGATGCACCACATGCAAGCAGTAAGTTAACTTAACTAAGCAAGTGCACATCACATGCAAACAGTAAGTTAACTAAAGCTAATCTAGGTGCATGTACACCAACAATGTGAAACTAGCTAGACTCACCGCTATATCGAAACTTATAAGTATGTGGGAATGTGTAATGAGCAGTTCAAGTTGACAGTATATAGTTGTGAAACGTAAGCATGAACTGGTCATTGTGGGCTTCAATTGTTAATTCATGCCAGGTTGCAAGGTTCAATTATTAATTTATGCTAGGTATTTTTTTCAGCCCTTCCACACAAGCCCTCGATGACTATGTAAATATGTATAGATCTAGATATGGCTTTTGTATAAGCAATTATTTGTTTAAAGTGTTAATAAATATGAAAGAGAACATAGATATTATACACAGCACAAATTATTATATTTTTGTTGATAATAATAGTTATAAATATATAGGATATTAATCACCACTTATTTTCACACTTCTAGATTATGATTGCAACTTATATATATGAAACAATAATATCTATATTGATACTTGGGAAATAACAATGATAATTTCTGAAAACATATGGAAGCATTATTTCCAATATCCTTCCTTAATGCTAGTGAAAATTTTAGGGGCTAATATCCGTAGTTGAGCTAATTTTTCATGTTTTTTTCCAAAAAAAATATTCACCAATTTCCATTTTTTTGAAAATTGATTCACACAAATTTTATAGTATAAAATTATTTTACCCAAAATCGCCAAAAGTTTATATATACTAATATAAAATAATTTTAAACCTAAATATTTTTACAAAAATAACATCAAAATTTTTACATTTTACATATTGGGGACTAGTAGGATTAGCCAATATTTCTAAACTTTAAGATAAACTTCCATCCTTAAAATTTTCCCTGGAGTTAATGCTTACATGGAAAACATTGAAAACACATATTAAGAAAACATGGATAATCTATGTCTGAATGGTCTTCATCACCACTCACATCCACTATGAAATCTCACATACACTACTCTTTCTTCACCACATCTTCGAGCTAGCACTTGACTTGGAACATTTAAAACTTAACCGCCTTCGTTGATGAAGTTTGCAAGATCAACAATATTGACACCTCAGTTCATCGGGCTTCCGTCATCAAGTAATGAACCATCGTATGGAACAACCACCATTTGTCAGATGTTTTGCTTGTGGCTATCCATGAGTTGCTAGAATGGAGGTCTAGATATTGAATGTGTTCAAAAGTTGATCAAACAACTTGACCTTACTAACACACAGGAATTGATGTTTCAATTGATGTTTCAGACGCTTGAGTTTAAGAACCACCAAACCTTTTTATAACCAATAAAAACACAAACACCAACCACCAAAAAGTACAAGGACAAAATAAATGACTGATCTTTAGATCAAATATAATAATAATAACTTTGCATATTGGTATTTACCATCATATTTGCAACGTTTGGATCTCAATCTCTCAATAAAAAATACCACAATATTTTATTAGTTCATATCTAGAATGAGAAATGCCAATGTTCCACTTGCATGCCACAACTGTACATCTTGCACCATCCGATTATCTCGAGAACCACTATTTAAAACATGTAGACATTGCTCTCAATTGTAGATCCACACTAGGTCAAACGAAATCTATGCTAACACAAATTCTTTACAAACAAATCTCATCTTCTTTTTCAAAGATTTGTCCATAATGTTACTTCACATGAAAAGAACAACACTAGATCTTTACAATTCTCCTTTGCATGAAATTATCCACAATCCACACACAAATCAAATATTCACACAAAAGACTCACACAAACAATAGATCAAACACTATTAAATTAATCTATGTACAAAAGAGTATCATGGCTAAAATTTCAAGATCTCAGCCCCACTCATGAGAGATTCAGAGCTAAACCAACTCTCATACGATGTTATAAATATAAAAGAGAGTAGAGAGAGATTATACACAACAAAAAATGATTCACTATGCTATTTTTATTGATCACAATGGTTACAAATATGTAGGAAAGTAATCACTTACTTCCATGCTTCTACATCATGATTACAACTCATACATAAGAAAAAAACAACATCTAAATTAACACTTAAAAAATCACAATGGAAAGTTGGTTATATATATATATATATATATACAAGAAAAACTAGCTACCAATAAATTTCATAGAACCTCTATTATATATATTGAATAAAGGAACATAAATACATATATCTAATATTGATATTTCAAGAGATGAGTAAATCCATTAGAAATAAGATGGAACATGTATAAATACTTATCTAAATAAATGTCTTGACTACAAATTATCTAATAAATTCTATTTTTTTTTTAAGAAACCATGCTTTCTCGGAAAAAACATTATAATTAATATATATATATATATATATTTCTTATTTCAATAAGTATTATAACAAATAATATAAATTTAACGAATAAAATATATTAAATAATAAGTAAATAAAACTTATTGTTAATGTAATGATACTAGTAAACATATCACTAATATTAATTTAAATAATATCTACCTATATTTATTTTAATCCAATAATTTGAGTGACAAAATATTTATAATTATTTAAATTTACCTGTCCACCAAATTATAATTTTTTCAATTTTATAAATATAAATATTTAAAATTTTAATTTTAATTTTAATTTTGGTTAGAATATATATCTTTATATCAATTTTTATATTTCATTTGAGAAACTATAATCTAAGAGCACTAAGCATCACGAAATAACTTCAATACAAAACATCCCATCATCATATATTTTATACTAGATAACTATAAATAATATTTTTATATTATTTATACAGAAATGTTATTATTACTCATATAATAATAGTATATAAATATTATTATTTTTATTTAAGTAAAATTAATATATAATACTATTAGAGTTGTGATGTTTTAACATTATGGCTATATTAAGTGGTTAGAGAATTAGAAAGGAAGAAAGATCTTTTTGTTCTTGATCATTTAGTTGTGATTTTCTTTAGTTATTATTATGTTCTTTTTACCATTTCATTAAGAAAATATCAAAATAAATGCACATAGATCAAAGATATCAGATGTAGGCCAGTAGCTTGGCAAAAACCCCCCTCGAAGAGAAAACCCAATGAGTAATTCTTCCTTAAGTAGTGATCTTTGAGTCTCTAGACCTTGACTCAGACTTCCTCCACACAAAATAAACCTTCTTTGTGATCCTTCATGACCTAGAACTTCGACCTTGCTTCTTGAGACTTGGATGTAGGTTCAAAGACTTCGATTTAGTCCCAATACAACTTCTCCAAGTATCAAAATTCACCAAAACAAACTTCGACTTCCTCCTCTCTTGGTAACAACAAATGATGCAACAATTATTGCAGTAAAACTTTGAGAACTTTAATCTCCCAAACTATAGCTAGAAATGCAAAGAGAGTGCTGCCAAAATTTTGATTTTCTTTAACTAAGTTATAAGTGTGCCCAAAACCAAATCGAGAAAGTCATTCTCCTTCATTTCGCAATTTCTCCTTGTTGCAGCTACAAAATCTAATTTCTGCTTTGCAATGAGATATCTCTAAGTGAATTCGATCTTCGTGTATCTGATGGGTTCGAATTATTGGATTTGAGGCTCGCTTAATCACCTTAAGGCCGAGTTGGAATGGAGACTTCATAAATCATATTTTACTCAATACTTAACCTATTTGCATGATTCAAAAGTCCAATATAGATCAATTTAAATCTACAATAATCTTATAAACTGGGAATAAAACCTACAAGTCCACAATTAAAACTTTAACCAAAAATAAATATCACCCAATCATAAAACTCATAGTTCAATAAATAATTTAATAATAATATAAAATTATTTTCTTTATTCTTTTTACAAATACAATAAAAACACCAAACTTTAAAAATGAATCTCATTAATTTTAATTAGACAACTAAAATTATATTAATAAAAAACATCATCCCAATAAATCTAAAATATAAACCTAAAACCTACGGTTTAATGAAGTATTGACCTGAAAACTCCCTGGTTGTTTTGATAGTGTGTATCGAACATTCATCCACTATGTCTTAACCTACTTCAGTATTCTTAATAACTCCCGGTTTTGACGCCTAGCCCAAATAAATGGAGGTTAGTTAACACTTACAGTTAATAATTAGCGAGTGCGGAGATTTACAACCACTAACCACTACCAGGGAAAAGTGATATTGGCACAGTTACAGCCGAGAAGACATTCACGTTGACAGCATCTCTTTCCTTTGCAATGCTAGCAGCATCTCCTCTCCTCCCTTCTGCTCCATTATGCCTCCTTCCCTTTCCCAGCAAACCTTTCCTGTATTATAATAATAATACTCTTACAGACACGATTGAAAGTAGGGTGGGAAGATTTTCAGCAGTTTGCGTTTATATTTATATGTAGATTTTCAGCACTTTCTGTTACATTTGTATGTAGATTTTCAACAGTTTCTGTGTGAGTAACAGTAAAGAAACAAATAAATTTCAAATTAGTTTAATTACCATGGCATAGGTAGGGTAACTGTAAATCAATTCCAAACATCAAAATTCCAGAAGAGTAAGTTGAATATGAGACTTGATTTCATATAACTTGTATCCTCCTATGCTAAAGAGGCTTATGAGTAACATAAATTTAATCACTTAAATGCCAAAATTATTCACCTCATTCTTGCACACGTTAAACGGCTAAACGGATCAGAAATCGGAAACCGTCAAAAGTTGCAGCTTAAAATTTTTGATTTCTGTGTCTTTGGTTTTAACAAATCCTTTTGGGTGCAGATAATAATGTCGGCAAGGCTTCAACATTCAAAAGCACGTTTACTTATTGCAGATTTTCCAGTGTCGTAATCATACATCAAAAAGTGAGAATTTCAAGAATATTTTGGAGTTTGATCCATATAAGATAGCTTCTTGCTATCAAATTCCTGATTCCAAAATATTCTTAAAGTAGAGTCTATCAAATTCCTGATTCCAAAATATTCTTAAAATAGAGTAGGTGGAGCTATTTAAAAAAAAACAAAAACAACCTAAGTGGAACTATGAAAACCAGAAAAAAACTTGGAAACCTAGAACAACACTTCGTCATGAGCTTCGGGACTCTCCGTGCACGATATTATTGTATCGACTTGTTAACAATGATCGGTCATGACTCCATTACGATCCCAAATATGGCTTCCGCGATTAAACGGAGAAAAACATATTATATAATGTTGCGCGTGCACTGAGGTAGTATACAATGATATTATGATGCCGATATACCTGTGGAATTGTTGCCACAATTATATCGTAGAATGTCAGTACAAATCACCTAACCCTAAAAAAATTCGTATTTAGTCGCCGACAATAGCGAGAAAAGGGAAGACAAATCCGTTGAGATAAGGGACTTGGGAGAAACATAGGATTATGGTAAAGAATCGAGGGTTTTTGTGAACAAATAATGCATGGAGATCTGTGCCGTGAATTGCAGTAGGACCTGGCACAATATACGACAACACTATATGGAAGTGTGAGAGTAGGTCGACTCACCGCCATATCGAAAGTCAATAGTATGTGGGAAGTGTGAAGTGAGCTGTTCAAGTCGACGGTATATAGCTGTCAAACGTGACCATGAACAGGTCACTGGGTTGCTAAGCTTCGATTAATAATTTATGCTAGGTATTTGTGCTGGCCTTGCATATGAGCGCTCACATGACCATGTAAATGTGTAGAGATGTAGATATGGATTCTGTACAAGCAATCATTATACAAGGTAACGATGTGACTAGATAGATTTTTTTAATTTATTATTATTTTATTTACTAAAATTGTGAAGAAAGGTTTGATTTATAATTATCAAAGTGTTATATATATATATATATATATATATATATATATATATATATAAAATCAAACCATACTTTTCTTCAAAATTTTAGTAAATAAAATAATAATTATAACAAATTAAAAAAATATATCTATTCTATATATAATAGATTTTATATAATTATTAGTTTTAAGATAGGCAAAATAACGATGTAAATAATTTATTATTATTATTATTATTAAACATTTTAAGAATATTATTCTAAAAAATAATTTCCAATAAATATAATTTCTTCAAAATATTTATTAATAAAAAAATATATTTCTAATAAAAACTATATTTATTTATAAATAATTCAATAATATTATTACTAATCTTAATATAAATTATCATATGCCAAGATTTCAATACTATAATGGACTTGTCTTCATAATCAATATGGAATTAAATATAAGAAGAAAAGAAGATTAATAAAACCCATTCACTTTTGCTAGGCATATTTACATGCACCGAGTACACCGATCAAGTTCTCTTCCATGGGTTGTTTCAACTTATCATTTAAAAATTGCAATAATATATATCCTTTTTATAGGTTAATATGTCTATTTTATTTAAAATATCTAGTTGTATATTTAAATCAGGTTATTATTATATAATTATGTTATATATAATTATAATTATGTTATATATAATTATCATCTATAAAAAATAATATATAAAAAATATTAATAATAATTTTTTATATAATAAATATTAATACTAATTTTAAAATTTGAGTTTATTTTAATTTATTTAAAATATTTGAATACAAAATTTTAATTATATATTTAAAAATGTATATTACAAAGTAGTTTACTATTATTTAATTTTAGTAAATATTAATTAAATTTATTTTTAAATAATACTAAAAATATATATGATGATTAAATTTCACTGAGACCAAATTTTGGTCTATCGACTAATTATTTAGTTTGTTTTAAAATTGTACTTCTATATTCAAAAATCTTGGAGGAAAATGTCCAGAGCTCACTATAATTTTGACATGTTAAAAGGCTATCTTCAAATTAAATTAATTATTTAAAAAGAAATAAAAACAAAAATAAAAATATTTAAAAAAATAGAAAACAATTTTTTTTTAATAATTTTAAATTTACAATTTATACTATGTTTACATAATACTGTTTTTTGGGATGTTTTATACTTTTATATTATTATAATAATAATATGGATGTGAAGTTTGGGGTTGCACTTTATCTAGAGAGTCATGCAGGAAGTTGAGATGATTCAAAAGCAATTCATAATCTACAACATAAAGATCAAGAAAATACTTCCTATCCTATCCTCTTGATCGAAGCTGTTGTGTCCTTCATTGAAAGTAAGAGTGTGTTTAGATATCTGATGTATAAGAAGAATTTTTACAACCTACAATCCAAAAGGTTCACAAAAAGTTGCTTCTAACTTTAGTAAAAACCCCCACCTTTGCCTCAAGCGCAGGTGGCATAAGGATGTCCATTCTTGGCTCAACCATTAGGGAATTAAGGATGAGACCAATATGGGAAGAAATGATAGTATCAAAAATACTATTACCTCGAAGTTTAAGGACAATTTTCGGGAGGATAAGAAAAAGGAGGGTAAAAGGAAGCTAAGATACTAGAAGGAGGTGATCAACACACAATTATATCTCAATCACTAAAAAAAATGAGCATCCCTAGGATAAGAAATAACTCTCATGAGCTTCCAAGTGATACTCAGCTCTAGTCTATCCCCAAGACTCCATGAAATAATAGATGTCGCATACATTCCCAAAACTTACCATAAAAAAAAAATTATAACCTATCATCATCGAAGTGATTATATTACTCGAACATTAAATCATACGGAATTAAAATGCAATGACATAATTGTTACGGGCTAGGTACAGGTTTATCAATACTCAAACATTCATCGTTTAATATACTGGTACCAATTTCTGTCATCTTATGGTTCCGGGGTGTATATCAAACTTGGCGTTACGGTGATTCTTTATTGCAAGGTGTTATGAGCTGTACTAATAATCAATTGCTGTTATGAATTTGTGTATTATACTATGTGACCTCGCCACTTGTCCACATTTCCGCTTGGAGATATACGCCGAGGGTTTAATCTTTGGATAATGTGAATTATACAATTTCCGGTTTGTGTTATTTGCGTCAACTCCGATATCGCATTGTTTCTAACACTTGGTTGATTGTGAGCCCTCCCCGTGGCTTCACCTTAAATGCAATTTAATGTTCTGGCGTACTCCCAGCCAGGCTTGGCATGACTATCCTTCCGGTGGCTCTTTCCCTCCAGTCTTCTCCGTGATGTTCTGCTCTCCAACTCTAACTTGCCGATTTTTGCCTATCGCGTTCTCTGGAGTTCTTCTTTCAATTGACAGAAGGTAAGGAGGTTTTGCGCTCCGAATATCATCGGCGCCCATGGTGCCAAGGGAGAACCGGTTCATATCCAAAGCACAGACTCTTTTAAATTTAGAGAATGTCGATGCGCCTAGCCACCTGGTGAGGAGGAATGCATTTCCTTTCTGGTTTCGTCGTTTACTCTTCAGGTATTTGCTCAGATTATTAACTTGTGCGTCTCTCTTTCGTTATGCAGGTTCAGTTTTCATTTTTCTTGTGTATGTTTATGGTAGGGTGCCT
This sequence comes from Pinus albicaulis, assembly GCA_034641835.2. Taxonomy (NCBI): domain Eukaryota; kingdom Viridiplantae; phylum Streptophyta; class Pinopsida; order Pinales; family Pinaceae; genus Pinus; species Pinus albicaulis. The sequence continues at coordinate 12,029 of JAXQQM020086729.1, forward strand.
GAAACCCTGAGCTGCCCTTTGCTTTAGGTTCGCATCTCTCTTCAGAAGGATTATTTCAACTTCCAGAAGGCGCTGGTAAGTTCCTTCTTTATGCTCAGACCCACCCACCGCAATCATGTTTACATACACAGTCATTCTCTCGAACCTTTAACTTGTAATGAACGTTATTGACCGTCCCAATCTCTGCCTATTCACAGGTCAGCCAGATTTCGGACTTGTCAACTCATAGGTAAGCTATTGTGTGCGAAGACTTTCCCGCTTAGCTTCCTAGTTCATTCTTTAAGTTTTCCATTACGATAGCTCGTGTTTTGGTTTGGTATTTAACTCCTATTGTGGTTAAATTGCAGGTAAGACCAGCCCCTTGTCTCTATACTGCAACTAACAGACATTCAAATTCCAAGACCCAAGTTAACAGTCGAAACTCCATTCTTCCAGGTACTACCTCTGTTGGCCGGAGGAAATGATTTATGGGTCGAACCCTTGTCAAGTTTTCGACCTCCGTCCGTCCTTGTTAGTTTAGGGTTGAATATTTGTGACAGAGTTTAATTCCTCCGTTTATATGTACTTGGTGTTTGCGGTTAACACTTTCCACCAGGGTTTTTAAGTTATGTTGGACCGTGTTTACGAAGCACTAGTTTTTCTTTGCGCCAGGGTTCATGTTTAACTTACTGATGCTATGGCCTTTCGGCGGTCTATCTATATTTTGGCGAACATAGCCGGTACTTCTTCAATGATAGATGTTATTTATATGTAAGATTCATAATTTTCTGAGGTTTATTTACACACTATGGTTTGAATCTTGCTATGTACGCGTTTATTCTTGTTCTTCCGAAGTTATTCTAAACGCCACAGCCTGAATTTGTATTCCGACCCTTTACCACAGGGTTACGGAAATCTAATTCAGTACTCAGTTTTGCATGCGTAGCTTTCATGCTCAAGCGGTGTTTTATTTTTAAATTGGCAATAGTTTTGACATTATAACTACTGTACACTGGTTATTCCATTTTCCGCATCTTGCATTACAGTTTGGAAACGTTTTACAGTTTCTCTTGCTGTCTTGTCGAGCATTGTACATCCTATCATGATGTGGATATTCAGTAGGCCGTTACGGTTCTTTACGGAGTTCTTGGTTTTCCTACTCGTTCTCCTCCAAGATAGAAGTTACCCTGCACTCGAACGTTATTTTCCATTTCCTGTACTTCTATATGTTTTCTTCCACTCGGTATACTATTTTTCAGTTTTGCATGTAATGAGTAAGAACAGATATGATTAAGAAAGGATTCCAAATAAGGTACCTTCTTATGGTTTCATCCTAAATAGAATCTTTTAGTGCCTTTTCTGAAATTTAAACTTGAATGTAACCCTTAGACAGGGAATTTATAAAACCGAATATTTACAGCGTTTTTCAACAGTAATTCTGGAAATGAATATAGACTATAAATGCTAGAATTAAACTCGTTTTATTCTACATTCATTTATAAGCATGGTACATTTCCCTACTGATACTTCTACAATATGACAGTAAAATAACAGTACTGAAGTACATATCTGTATTTACTTATATTGAAATAACTCAGATTATCGCATTAGTACTTATCTATAGGGATAGGTTTGTCCAAGCTGTTGTCCACCCAACCTTCAAGGGAGGCTATCACGTCCTCTGCTTGCCCCCTAGCTCCAGAAACTGATTGGTGCCTCGGGTAAAACAGTGGATTATCCTGCTGTGACCTTTGGATATCAATTCCAGTCACTAACAGTCAAACTTTGGCTTGCACAAGGGTTTCCAAAGATATTTTCAACTGGTCTCATACCAGCTCAAGAAAATACTTTCCCTTTCTTGCCCATTTTCCAGAACCCCCCCTCCATCCTCTGGATTCCAACTTTATCCATGAGGAGGGGTAACTGTTTCCAACTGTCCCCAACCACCATCTATTCTGGGAAACTAATACCAACAGCTTAGCAGCTTCCCTTCCATTCATTTTTTTTCTTTTAAATAAATCAAAAATAAAATAAATAGGATTTTTGTTTTAACATATAACCATTAAGTCTTTCTTATCATAAATTAAAAATAACAAATTGTTTAAACTAGTTAATGCTAACTAATCTTTAATTGAGGCTGTCACAATAGAATATCTGAGATTTTTCATACTAAGCAGATGGGAGATGAAAAACACTTCCTTTTAGATTGTGAGGCTCTTACTCACATCAGCTCTCAATTCCCTAACATTTTTCATGTTTCCAATTTTCTTGACTTATTAAAAAAACCCATTTATAGCTGGAGACCTTCTTTCTCTTCTCTTTGATGATAGAAACAAGATTTTGAAGAACCACACTTAGATTCTTTTTATTTTTATTTTCTTGAGGTCACCTAAAGCTCTTTGGTTTTAGTGGACTTTAATCATCATCATCATCATGATCATTATTAACAATGTTAAAAGTGTGATTTGTTCTAAACATTAAATTCACTTGAAAGAATACACACACTTGTGTGTTTGAACTTTTCAACATTCTAGTAAATGAATGTAACGCTGAGAACAAAACAAACTCTTAGCATTATTTTTTCCTAATATTAATATATATATATATATATATATATATATATATATATTAATATTAGGAAAAAATAATGCTAAGAGTTTGTTTTGTTCCATAATAATAATATTGAGAAAAAATAAATATTAAATTTATTTTAATAAACTATCATCATCATATATAACAAAGTCAAATATAATTATTATTTTTATTATTATATAATATATACATTATAATTTCAATATACTATAATTAAAAATATTATTATTTTCATTAAAAAAAATCAAATATAGTTATTTATTATTATTATATAATATATACATTATAATTTCAATATACTATAATTAAAAATATTAAATTTTAATTAAAAAATTATATTTGAAAAAATTATTTTCTTCTCTTTTAATAAATAATAACAAAATACTAACAAATTTACTTTCACTTTGTCCAAACTTTTAATTTTTTTTTTATTAATATTTAATTTTAATGTACATTTTTAAAAAAAATTATAAATACATATAAGACCATCTTTAAAAACTAAACTATTTTAATTACATTTGGTAATATAAACAATATATTCCACTGAAACACATCTGCCATTCTATCAATCCGGATTTCATAAAGAAGTTTGAAAACATTTTAAAATACATAACCCAATTTTGGTTACATTTCAGAAAGCATATTTTCATATTATATAAAAACAGATAAAATTAACAAAAATCTTATAACATTATATTTTATTATTAGAAAGATTACTTCAAAAAAATCGATCATAGTAAGCTTTTTAATGATCAAGAAATCAGTATTTATTCTCGCATGTACTAATCTATTTTTCTCTCCTCTTTACTCAACTTTCGGTTTCTGCTTTCTCTCGTTACTTTCTATTTCCTACTAGCGATTATAGTTATATTTCTCTTTTTTGGATTATGTTAAACTGTGATGGTAATATTTCTCACGTGTAACAAATGCCACATCCATATAGCTGTGATAATAATAGTTTTTATAAAAAGTGTCTTGAAAAATCCAAACAAATACCTATAAAATACGAATGGATAAACTCGAAATTTTCATGCATTTCAACATGTTCCTCTGAACTCTTCTCCTCTTTATTCCAGCTTTCTGATTCTAGTAATATTTCTCCTTCCCAGAATCTATATAGTGGTGGCCAATTCTGGATTCTATATTCTATAAAATAAAAGAGTTGTGAAAAACCAAAACAGTTACCTATAGAATAAAAGAGTTGTGAAAAATCCAAACAACTACTTATAACACATCAATGGATGAGCTCCAAGTTTTCATTCATTTCGTTTTGTTATTCTATCTCTAATAATCTTGATTGTATCCCAACTTTCAGCTCAGCTTTATTCCCACTTTTGGTTTTCTATATCTAGATTCTATTTAACGGTGATAGTAATACATCTATAAAAGAGTTTCGGAAGACTCAAAGAGCTACTTATTAAGCTGGTATATTATATATATATATATATATATAACGGTGATAGTAATACATCTATAAAAGAGTTTCGGAAGACTCAAAGAGCTACTTATTAAGCTGGTATATATATATATATATATACTCTCAATCTAAAATACTAAAATAAAGTTGTATTCAAGTTTTTCTTTGTCATGGTTGTATGCAGCCAACATTCAAAAAACGATTGTGCTATGAAACTACACTATTAAATGCAGAAGCGTATACAATTTACAAAAATGGACAACTCATTACTCACTATTTTACCACAGCTTATGAATCAAAGAAATCTAATGCAGAAAAATGGATATATAATTCAAGGAATTCGACTACTCACAGCTTATCAATTTACTACAGCTTATAAATGAACTACCCGTAATGTCATTTTCGAAATTTTCTTGAACTTATCTTGAACTAGAGACACATCTTTGTTTTGTCAATCAATTTACCAGCAAAACACGGCAAAACGATATGAAGTTTGACAGATGCTTTCGAGCAATGTGCTTTATTATTTACTTCTTGTAAATCTCGTTGAAAGATGACTTCAAGGCTCTTATAAATTTTGGAAGAGGAGATTGCTATCGGCAGAGCAGAGAGAGCACAGACAAGGTAGATCACATAAGCGACAAGAAAGTAACAAACCCTAATAACGAAAACGGTGGTGTATAGTTGAAAGGACTCGCAGATATGACAAACAATTGAAAGATAAAATAAGAATTTATTACAACAATCACAATTTAATTAAAATACCCTGTGCAGATAGGATACTCCAAAATTTATCATAGATTTCAATAATTATCTTACCCTTCATTTATAGAGAAAGGTGGAACAGAAGTTTAACAAGAAATTAAATAATTAAATATCTGGTTTGAACTTTACCTTAGATCATTGAGATGTCTGCCATTACGCTCCGTGGGAATGCCAAATAAATCTCCCTACTCTGTCAGATCAAGATCTTACTGTTAGACTGACTGAATTAATGAATGAAACTGAAATTGAGTATAACCTGAAAAGCAGACTTGTATAAACCCAAAAGCTACACTTTGAACATTGATAAACTATATCTATAGACCTGCATGAGTTTTCATAATAGATTACATATTTGAAGCCCGGAAGAAAGGAAGTTAACACGTACTGTGAATCAGCATGTACTGTGGTTTACAAGCAGGGAGAAAGATCTAAGAAAAGTGATATTGGCGCGGCTCAATCTGAGACGACATTACATTCATGTTGTAATGTTATCTTCGGATTGAACCGCACCAGCATCTCTTTCCCTCGACCTGCTCGCCACATCTCGTCTACTCTTTTCTGCTCCATTCACCCATATCACTCCTGCCAGCCAACTTATTCTGCATAAAAGTAATCATGTTATTGCATTCAGATAAAAAAGGGGTTTACTGTTTGTGATTCTGTACAAGTCTGCAACCCTAATATTCCCATCTCTCAAATTACAATAACAAAAATGAATATCTGCAACCCTAATATTCCCATCTCTCAAATTACAATAACAAAAATGGATATCTGCAACCCTAATAATCCTCTCTCTCAAATTACAAGAACAAAAATGAATATATCTATCTTAGATGACAAGAACAACAAATAAATTAAATAGCATACATCAATCTTCGTGAGCAGAGGGATGAGAAACCATTTGAAGTTTGCACTTCAACTTTTCTGACTCTTCAAGATTCATTTTTCATCCCTTTTTCCTTCATCTAAAAATGGGAAACCAACCTTCAGAATGAATTGGGTCTCTGATAGATTGAAAAGGCAAAAGGCCAAAACAGCACTTCGTCATGAGCTCTGGGGAAACCCTGCGAACGAGAAGATGGTATTTTTTGGAAAGATTTCTCTACTGTGAATCCCCAACTCAATCTCAAAACGCCATTCTGATATTCAGCGTGGAAAAACGTATTATATAATGTTGCGCATGCACTCATGCATACATTAATGTTTGGATCCCAATACACCGTGTGGATTGATGACAATGAAATCACAGAATGTTAGTACAGATGCCCGTCTCTGTTATGGTAAAAGTATCGTATTTTACTCCCCGAGCTCCATGCCCCGCCGACAGTGGCGAGAGATGGGAAGGGAAATCCGTTGGAAGGATTAGGGTTCAGGGAGCAGCATTGGAATGGAGTAGTGCAGAATTAGGGCTTCTTGTCCGGTGTTGATGATTGGGATTCGGGCGTTCGGAAAAAGTGCATCGAAAACAGGGGAGAACTCGTATTTTAGGGACAATGTCTCGCATATGTTGAAAACTACCACAAATATGGCCGACCAGTTGCTGCCATGGATTACCTCATCCATGAATTTAGAGACAAGGCTAAAGTCAACTAAAACTAAAAAACCACCCTATACAATGGCAAACACTTCAACCTCAGAAATTTTCTTAGCCCATATTGATTGAAGAGTATCAAATACTAGGAGTGATATGAGCAGAAGAAAGTCTATATTGTTCATAAGCTCCAAATATATTATCTATATATATAAGTTTTAGATTGGTTGAGTTATATTAACCTAGAATTACCTAATTATAATTATATGAGAACATTATTTTATAAGTTTTAATATATTATGATATTTATGTTAATGTGATAGTAAAAGTCGAATGAGTGATTTTATTAATAAAATGATTGATTTACTATAATAGGAACATATTTGTTAATATTTATTTTAGGAATTTTTGATATTTTTATGTATTTTTTATTGACATTTTAATTTAGAGTTTTTTTAATTATAGTTGGAATTTATTAGTAATATGGTATAATGAAGTTTTGATTAGTAGATATTTTTTATCTATTTCATTAGTATATATGGACATTTGGAACAAAAGACATTAACTTTTCTGATTAGTTTGGTTTTCCAATTAATAAACTTTGCCAAAAGAATTATTAACTTTTCTGATTAGTTTGATTTCCAATTAATAAACTTTGCCAAAAAAATTTTAATATTATGTTTTATCATTATTTTGGTTTCTAATTAATAAAGCATAGAAAAAATATTTTTATATTATGTAAACTCCTATCATATCATTTTAATAAAAATATTTTTATTTAAAATATAAATATATATATAAATATATATATATATATATATATATATATATATATATATATATATATATATATATATATATATATATATATATATATATATATATATATACTTTTTTAATTAAATGGTCATTTCCATACTATTTTGTGGAAATTTATTAAATTTCTTAGTTAAATAAAAATAGAATAGAAAAAAATTATATAGTAATATTTGTTCATATTTTTATTTATTTATTTGCTTCAATTAATATTAACTAATTTGATATATTTTAATAAATTATTAATTAAGGTAAAAATTTCAATACAAATTAAATAATTTAATAAAGATGGTTGAGATGCATGTGCATGTTAAAAAAAAAAATTATGTGAGTAGAGAATTGCAGGCAAATATTGTTCTAATTGAATAATGTGTTAAACAAAATAATATTATTCTACCTGAATTGTGTGTTAATGTGTGAGGATAAGGGATTTCAGAGATAAGAAAGGGAAAAGGTAGTTAAGGTGTTATATTTTTACCTTGCATTGTGAAAATATTAGAAATAAAATAATTAAGTGAGTGGTTTATCTATGGAAACAATGTTTTTGAAAGGTGGATAGGTGTTAATAATTAAGTGAGAGCAATAATTATTAAATTAATATAATTTTATCAAAGAGATTGTTGAATTTCAATTTGTTACTTTTGTGACAGATATTTTAGTTGGGTGGAGCATAATTTGTTTCTTACATTTATCCCTTTATTACTTGAAATCGATTTATTACATGAAACTGTTTTGATGATTTTGGAACTAGATTACATTAGGTGAATTTCTTCTAAATCTCATTGAAAGATATATATCTTAATGCATAGCATATTTATTTAGTTATGAAAATTGAAACAAAAATTAATTAATAAAATCCATGTTGGTTTACTTATTATACAAAATTGAGCGATAAATGTAAAACAAGATGTTTATTTAGTCATTAAAATAGAAAATACAACTAGCTAATGAAATATTAGTTTCGGAAATAAACATTACTATTTTATTACATAAAATTTAGTGATTAATCTAAATTATTATGGTGAATGATTTCTATATTTCTAATTATAATGACTATTGACATAAATTGATTTTTACAATTACTATTATAATAATTTTGAATTTCCCAAATAAGCTGCCACTTGTAAGAAAAGCATGATGTAAACATAGGTCCTTTTACTATTTTTTACTTTACATTTTCAGAAACTTTGCAAATAAATTCCAAAAAAACTTTTTTATAATTATATTTAGAATTAAAAAAATGAATATATAACTGTAAATTAGTAATTTTATAATAATAATTTTTTTATTAACTAACATATATTAAATTGTTTTCGAAAACAAGTTATTTTTTAATTATATTTATTTTTAATAGAATATGTGCATCTTTTTAATGTCTCAATTATCAAAATTTAAAATCTAATGTAATCATAAGCATACCTGGTTAATGCACTCAAAGTTTATTGGTGATATAGAAATTATATTGGTTACAAATCCAAAGTAAGAGGCGTACTGCTATTTGAAGATAGAAAACCCCGAAAAGTGCAACTCCGTAGAAAGATGAAAGATGTCTGCACGAGATGATTACCGAGATGATAATCATAAACTACATTAAGCTATGTGATATATATTTTGGGGAATAGGAGAGAATATAGGGTTTGGTTCATTCCTCAAGGCATAGTTGAGCTTCCATAATTTAAAATTGGTTTCGTGTTTACACATGTCGTGGATATTATGTTCATGGATGTTTTCACGTTTTGGATTTTTTTACTAGTTTTAGATAAAGGATGAGCAATTAGAAAAGTGAGATGTAAGATTGTGGTGAAAAGTATCTGAATTTAATACAAATCTGTGAACTTTTAAAAGCTTGAGAATAGAAAGGGGTTAATAGTATAAAGCGATGAAAAAATATATATGAAAATATATATTAATTTAACATACATGTACTTCGAATGTGGGAGCATGTAAGAGTTATGAGTTGGGAACTTGACATGAGCCCTTTACATGTCGATGTTGTTGGCATGATACGTGGAAAGTCGAACTTTTGTATTAATCGTTTTACTGATGATGGATGGGCAAGTTTCTTTGGCATGTTTCAAATCAATGGCAGACAATGACGTTCACCATTAATGTCTGTCTGGAGAATTTATTGCCCGCCTTTAATGTTCCTTGGCGCTATAATTACCACTCCCACCGCCTTGTTAACCATTTTGTATTGGCTCATTTTTCTCTTCTCCGTGCTCTCTGCAACCTGTATGCTCTCAGAGCCCAAGCTCCTTACCATTGCTTCTACCCCCACTGTGTCTTAGATGTGCCACCCATCTCCTCTCCCGTCGGCTGTATTATGCCCACCCCCCGCCAGCGACAGAAGCCCATCCGAGGTAATTTGCGAGGCATTCACCATGCACGCATGCACCGTGGAAATGCCCATCGCTCCCTGGGGGTGGCTCCTGAGTCCTCAATGGAATCCATCTCCTTCACCCTAGCTCACCCTTTTAGCTACCCTGGTACTGATGACTCCCTTTGCGTGAGCTCTGTGCCCTTTGCTCCTTGTCCAAGTGCTGGCAAAAGAAGATATAGGAAATCCACCATTCCTTGCTCCATATCACCTCTACTGCGAAAGACCAACAGTATCTTTGTGAAGGTGACCACAACGGAAGAGACAGGTGTCCTAATTATGTCTGCAGATGGCATATGGCTTAAGGATGAAGACGCAGAGCTTCCGGTCATGACCTCCCCTCCCCCTGCTCTTCCGAGGGCCCCGCAAATCCTCTGTGTAGAAGAAGAAGAGATCATCTGCGTGTATGGTTGCCAAATTATTGAGGAAGACCCTGTTGAGAATGAAGTTGGCAACAAGACTTGATAGTTCCTCCTCAAGGTTCCTGGTCTTTTTTGGATATATTTACTTTATGTTTCCTTTCTAGCTTACATTAGTGTTTCATATTATCTAGCTAAACATGACCATCTCAAACTCTTTAAGGTTGGTTTTCCCATCCGGAGCAACCCCTAACTTTGATATTTTTGAGACAGATTAAGGTAGAGATCGACTAAGCTCCTCCAACCATCCCTATCCCATAACTTTTTGTACAGTGTTTTCGTATAATTAATAAATCATAGTCCAACTTAAAAAAAACATACATATACTTGTTAATTTTTTTTTAATAATCTTTAATGACTTTGACTCTCACTATCTCTAATAAATATATCATTTTTAAACATAGTACTTTAATATCACTCTCTTATATTTAAGATATATTGCATTAACCCATAGCATATCTTGCATTAACCCTAGAGCTAGAAGTCCAACCAAAGAAATTGCAAACACTTTTGCAATTGTGTTTCAAGGATCTACTTTCTAATTTGTAATAAGCATTCTTTCTACCTGTTTTATGTATACTTTAAATTTAAACGTTACAACTACATACCTTGCTTTTTTTTTATCCTTTTTCTATTCTACTCCGTATACAAAATTTGGAAAAAAAGCAAATTGGATTAATAAAAATGCAGTCTTTTCAAAATCCTCGCCCCCAAACCCCGAATTTTTTTTTTGATGAATTGTATTTTGAATGGTACATTGCCTAAATATGTCTATTACGAATAGCTTTCATCTTGTCGGAAGTAGCGTACAACGAATTGTAGCATTAGTATTCTTGGACATAAAAAAAAATTATTAGTGTTTCCGGTTAGAATTCTTGTTTGAGAGGTTTATTTTATTCGTTATTTCAAAATTCCAGACGATTAATTATATATGTGTTTAGAATATTATATTTTTTAAAATTTTAATTTAAAAAATATTTTATTATTTTAATTTTTTTTTAATTTATAATATTAATTTAGATTTATTTTAAGTATGGATTTAGTTTAGAGAAATCAAATTTTTTCACACATGCAAAATAAAATGTGTTATTTTTTATTGTTTAAATTGTATTTGTGAATACTAAATAAAGTATATATAAGTTCAAATAAATATTTTAATAATAAACTTAATTTTTTCTTGACATATACATAATTTTTTAAAATGATATGTAATTGACATTAAAATATTTTATCTAACATGTATATTCAGATATTTTATCACTCAAATTAAAGTGGGTGTTTATTATTAATATATTAGTAAGTATTTGTGAATATTAAACAACATTAAAATATTTTATTTTGACAATTCTTTTTAACATGGATCTTAAAATAATTTATTTAAATTTCTTGTTTAAATATTTTTGAAAAGTAAGAGATTTAAACATCTTATTCATATATATATATATATATATATATATATATATATATATATATATATATATTAGTCCATATTATTTTTCTATTTAGAACATATTTTTTTATTTTTTATTTCTCATACTGAATTGTAAAATAAGCTTTTCAAATCCCCCACACACATATATATAGATATATAGATTATATTTTTTATTATATTTTGAATAGAAATTAATTTTGTTAAAAATAAAAAATAATATTTTAAAATATTAGAAATTAATTTTTATTAAAAATAAAAAATGTTGTTTTGTGATATATGTCAATCTATTTTTAAATTTTTTATATTTAAAATAAAAATTAACTGTATACCCATTTATATCATTGTACGATCATTGAAGTATTTGAAAAGATTAAAAAATGTCTTTTAAATAAGTCCTCTTTAATCTTTCATCTTAGTTTTTTTAAAGAGATTGACACCCACAATTGTAATTCAAACACATTTATAATATAGTTTTGGTTCATAAATTTTTTATATTTAAAATGAAGATTAACTTAAAATAAGTATAAACATCTATATTATTATATGGTCATTGAAGTATTTGGAGAGATTAAAAAATGTCTCTTTGTTTTTTTATTTTTTTTAAAGTGTATACAGCCTTTTTTAAATTTTCATCTTATTTTTAAGAGATTGACACCATAATTGTAATTTAAATATTTTTATTATATATAAGAATTAATGCATAATAAACATTAATATATTTATTTTATATTATTAAAATTATAAATGTTTTTAAAAATTAATTAAATTATATTTGTTTATTATTATTATTATTTATATAAAAAAATTAATATATAGGTTAAACATATATACTTTTAAAAAATATGAAATAAGATTTTTTATTATAAAAATTTGTTTCTACTTTATTATAAAGATTCTTAATTTTATAAGTTATGTTATTTGATCAATGCCACATATCCAAAAAACTATAACTAACTTAGTATCACACTTATTTGTATAATGTTTTTTTTAATTATTTAATTTAATTAAAATAAATAACATTTTTATAATTATTTAAAAAATAAATCTAAACTTTTAATTTATGTATATTAATATGAATATTTTAGTAAAAATTATTTATGAATATTTTGCTAACTAAATTAAAATTATCAAAATTTTATTTCAAAATAGACATTTTTTAACTATGCATACTCTTTATTTAATTTAATTATTTGTTTTTTTAAATTTTGAAATTTATTTTTTAAATAAATATATATATTAAATTAAATTTCATTTTTTTCTATAAAATCAAATATTTATCTTTTTAATATAAAATAAACTATTATTATAACCCTTATATTTCAAAAAAATTGTTTTTTTTTTTAATTAAATAAAATATGAATCAAATTTCACACAAATTCATCCCTTTTCCTTTCCACCATGAACACAAAACCCAATTTACTAATACATGTTTGTATTAAAAAACCCAATTTACTAATAGATGTTTGTATTAAAAAAATAATTAAGAAAGATACATATCATAGATAGTCACTGATAAATAAAAGCTTACAACAATTATTCCATCCTTTATAATTTAACAATTCTCTTTCTTTTCATTTTTTAATTCCGTAATGCATTTATAAATATTATGAATATCACATCAAAAATTTCCTATAAATTTATCAATAATTAAATAAACTATATTATCATGAAATTTTAACATTGAAAATATCTAATTAATATTTTTTCGTTGAAAATATTGAACCTTCTTACTATGATTGAGTTAATGTAATGAATATAATGAAATGCAAGTAATAAATACAAATGTAACTCCTTACCACTTAATTTGAAAAATTAAAATATATTGATACGAAATAAAGAAAAAAAATGCAAAGATAGTATATAATATTTTATTATAGTATTAGGATTAATGTTTATATTAATAGATTTATATTGTTGTTTTGTTTTGAGTTAGTTGGAAGTTGAGATATTCTCTCAAATTTTCTCTCTAGTTTAGAAATAGTTGGATTTCACCCTAGTTATATAAATATATTATGTTTGAATTTGAATATAGACAAAATAGTTTGGTGAATGTGCAAATTAAATTTTTAATTGATGTAAGAACTAGTTTTTGGGTGTAACTTCCTCATGGGAAGCTTAGAAAATATGAAAATGTGAGAATTAATTTGTTGTAGAGTAGGAGTAGATTAGCATCGATTTTTTTTTTAATGATCTATGATGTTAGACTATACTTTTTTGCGTCTTGTGTGGGTTATTTATTTGGCATCAAAATACATGACATGTAATCATCCCATACTTAGTCCTTGCCACAATCCCTACTCAGTAATGATATTGTTGAAGTATCATGAGATTGAAATGGTTAAGAGTGCAATAGGATCATAGGAGGGATTGTTTTTTATTTGTTCCCATGCCCAAATCTTCCTTATACTATTGTCAGTAGTGGATTCCTATTTCATATCAATTAATTACACCCCATTTTTATCAATTGACATTGTTCCATTTAGATCCATTCATTTCTTTTTTCTAATGAATACCTACACTCTCTTGGTTACAAATGCAATAGAATCATTTTTTTGCTAAAGCTATGTCGAGATGCGGATGTGAGTAGAAGGATTGTAATTAGGTTTAATTTTTATCGGTCTCAGATGTTACATATGTATTATCATCTTAAATCTAATAATGTGCTTCCATTTATCTAGGGACAAAATTGTTGATTGTTACCCTCTACTAGATTAGGTTCACAATTGCCTGATCATAGATGTGATCTATGCCATTCAAATCAATGATGACATGTTGAACTGTGGTATGATTAATAGAGATATATGACAACTAGGTCTTCAATAGGAGCTTCATGGAATGGGTAGGTACAATCAACTGCAACATAAGTATGTTATAGGAGATGTCAACTTCATTCTTAGAAATGATGTACTTCACATGGAGCCGAGCCAAGCGAGTGGGAAATATGGAGGGTGATGGCATGGAATATTATACTTGTGGTGGAAGCTATTGAAAAATTTAATTTTCTCTGCATCAAATCATTGTCAACACATAGTAATATTCACAATACTGTAATTGTTGAAAATGTTGCAAGTTGATAATATTTTAATAAAGAAGGTATTTTAGCTAAGATTGTGAAGAAGTTGCTAATTGGATTTTCATGCCCTTGGATGCATTTATGGATTCCCAACCACAAGGATTGTCGTGTGTGTATGTGTGTGTGTGTCTATACACACACACACACACACACACACACACACACACACACACACACACACACACACACACACACACACATATATATATATATAGAGAGAGAGAGAGAGAGATCTAATCATAGAACATAGTAACATAATTTCAATTAGTGGTTCTTGGAATATGTGGTGACCCAAGAACAACAACTACATGTTATGTGATCTATTGTGTGTATGTGAATGTGTAAAGGGTATATTTGTAAAAAGGACTACTAGATACATTCAATATTTAGACTACTTTTCTATATAATTGATGAATGCAATGCACTATGACTTCATCAAATGGGATTTTATCAATAGAATGATTCGGTATTGAGACTAATTATCTAGCACAATGATCAGATGAAAGTATGTTAAGAACTATTGGTTCTAGAAATAAGTCAGTGATGGTAAAAACAATTGTATCTTAAATGGATTAAGTGGTATGTTGAAGTTGGTGGTGAAGAAAAAGCTTAGTATATGAGATCTCAGAGCGGATAGACATGATGATGAAGACGAAACTAGACTAGATGAGATCAAGGTGAAATATGTTTATGTGACTCAGTTTTGTTATTTTTAATATAAGAAGCAAGGGAGGGTGTCATTATTAATTCTTACATTTGTATATTTGGTTTATTGGTTTTATTTGGGTTTGTTGGAGATTGTTGAGATATTCTCTCAACCTCTACCTCTCCAAGTTTGGAAATAGTGGGATCTCACTCCAACTATATAAATGTATTATATTTGAGTTTGAATATACATGAAATAGTTTTATTTACGTGTATATTAATTTCTTTTTCATAAATATATATTGATTAGGGTAGCCTACAAACCACCAAAAAATTACTAGTTTCTAATTAATTTGTTAAAAGTATATAAAATAACTAAAAATAAATATCACAAGAATAATTGAAATGTTCATACCTATAAAAATAAATAAAACCATGGCTAATGAAAGTTGCTTATAATCAAACATAAGTTTGAAAAAGTATAAAGAAAAAAATAATCAAGAAATTTATCCTTTAAAATATTTATAATATCTATAACATCACTGGGGATATGCAATTGATTGTGAGAGGATATTTCAACATGATAAAATATATTAATGTAAAAGTGGGGGCATAAGAACATATGATAAACATGCCACTCTCCTTGAATAATTTTTAAACCAATAAAATTTTATTGATAAGGTTGATAATAATGGTGTCCTCACTAGAATATTAAAAGGTCGGATTATCACAAATATCTTCATGTTTAGATAAATTCCTCATTTTAGAATATTTTTTCCTATGTGGAATTAAATTTGAAGCCTATATTTTTCCAAATCATGGGTGAGACTACAGTGAAATCATACTCTTTCTAGATTAGAAAGGGAGTCTAGAATCAAAGTATTTATATTTGAATCATTTTGGTTAATGAGACCCTCTTGCTTGAGTAACATTGAATCCTAGTGGAAGGAATCAAAGAGTTTTGAGGGAACGGTTATGTACCATTTCCAAAGTAATTAAAATATATTAAAATGAATTTCAAAGACTAGAATATCAAGGAGTTTGGTAATATTCACGAGGAAAAAAAAAATTGGAAAAGGAAATGGAAATTATACAAAAAATATATTATTGAGGAAGGGAGATTAGAAGAATTATGACATAGAAAAAATATGGCACTTAACTTCAATTATAAGAACATCCCAAACATGAAGATAAATTATGTAGATCATATAGTGATTATCTAGGAATTAATGGACCATTTCTACTACATCTTATGGAACCAATATCGGATAGAAGGCCTACCTTCAAATAAATAATAAATCATATACCAAATTTATTCACCATAGAGAAAAACACAATGTTATGAAGGGAAATTACCATGAATGAGGTAGAGGAAGAACTTATAAAAATTCTAAGAAGAAAATTTTCAAGACAGGATGGTTTTACTACTAATTTTTTTAAGAATATTAAAAAGTCATAGGAGAATATATTTGGAGGTTAGTTGAGGATTTTTAGGCCTCCTCTTATACCTTTTGAGCTCGAGGTGCTACTTTTATGTATCTAATCCCTAAAAATTCTTGGTTCAATATCCCTATGAAGTTTTTCGCATAGATATTTGTAATGTTAATTATAAAATTATTTCTGAAGTGATTGCAAATAGGCCCAAGGATCTCCTTCTCTCATATATCCTAAGTAGACTAATTATGTTGAAGGGAGGAAAATTTTGGATAGTATTTTCTTAGCCCATATATATATTTTCTGACTTAAATCTTCCAAATCCTTTGGAATGCTCATCAAATTGGTCATGTTCAAATCCTTAGATCAACTAAGATGGAAATTTATCGTTCACATGCTCAAGGATTTTGATTTATACATGTTGATTTGAGGTAGCATCAAATGTGCTCTAAGTCTCAAATTTTGTGGAGAGGCTTAGACACATGTATTCCAGATAACTTAGAAATCGTTTGGTGAAATTACACTCAGATTTTATTCTATAGAAATAAATAATTATTTTTAAAGGGACCCTAAGTCTAAACTTAGGAAAAGAAAATAAATAAAGTGAATTAATAGAATATGAGTGAGAATGATCTAGAAAAAATAGATCAAGTCAAAATTTAATCTTAGTCATTGATTAGATATATAATCTGGGTCGTTGAAGTCTCAACGAGAAGACTATAAAAATGACTTGAAGGATCATTTGGAAAATACATTTGGTAGAGATTAGAGATCGAATTCTTTAGTGATTAGTGCTCAGGAAGAAAATTTGATCGGGAGATATTTTGCAGAGAGGGGCAGTAATATTGGTTGGAAGGTTTCCTGAGTCGGATAATACAAAGAAGAGAAGACAGAAAGAAGCACCAACAGAGGCAACATAGAAGCTACGCAGTGACAATGAAGAGCTACACAGATACAATGTAGTGTCACGTAGATGAAGTGATGTAGTCTTGAGGAAGCTTGTTGATCAGCTGAGGATCAGTCATATACATTTCTGGAGAGCTTGAGTGTGAGACCAGAAAGGGCTAGAGGGTCAGATCCAGTGATCAGAAGTGTCAAAATGCATAATCCACACAATCTCCAAGCAGAGTGACACAAAGAATTTGTAGTGACTAAGTAGAGATTGTGCAAAGGCACTTAGGGGCTTGCCATCTAGGGTTTTTACCAGTTTTGCTTCTAGTGTCAGGGTGTGAGGTAATCTCACCAGCTTTCTTGTCAATTAGATTCTCTGTCATGATATCTAGAAAGACATCCAACTTGTATTCAAAAACATTTCCTGCATAATATATAAACTCTCATATCTGCTGCACCAATTTTCCCGCATTGGGTTTTTCCGGGGACATTATGA
>JAXQQM020066335.1:0-21409 GCA_034641835.2 Pinus albicaulis
CAGCAAGAGGTAACCACTTGACCCATTGTGTTTGTTTATCAGATACAAAACAACGAAGATATCCTTCCAAACATTTATTTACTATCTCAGTTTGACCATCAGATTGAGGATGATAAGATGAGCTATGAGCTAATTGAGCACCCAAACAAGAAAATAACTCCGTCCAAAAATTTCCCGTAAAAATGGGATCTCTGTCGCTCACAATAACCCTTGGGCTTCCATGTAGCTTTTGAATTCTGTCCAAAAATGTAGTAGCAACTGTACTTGCTTTAAATGGATGAGATAATGCACAAAAGTGTGCATACTTGGTAAGTCTATCAACTACCACCATGATGACACTATTTCCTTCGGACTTAGGTAAACTTGTGATAAAATCCATTGAAATCTCCTCCCAACGTTGACTTGGAATGGATAAAGGTTGTAGAAGTCCCGGGGTCTTAATTGTTTCCACTTTATTCTGCCGGCAAACCAAACATTCCGCCACAAACTTTTGAATATCAGATTTAAGGCCATCCCAAAAAAATTCTTTCTTCACCCTGTGGTAAGTTTTTAAAAATCCCGAGTGTCCTCCTAAAGGAGAAGTGTGCAATTCCAAAAGAATCTTTTGTTTTAGTTGGGAATTCTTTCAAAGATATAAGTGATCTTTGTACCATAAGGAATCATTTTTCCAACTAAATGTATAAGATGTACTAGGATCTTGCTGCAACTTTTGAATGAGTGTCCATACATCTTTTTCCTTCTTCCATTCATCTCTTGCTTCAGTTATCCAATCTGGTTGGATAATAGAAATGGCACAAAGCAATGCTTCCACCTCTTCATTCTTTATTGAGAGTGCATCTGCAACAACATTAAGCTTTCCTTTTTTGTAGATTATTTCAAAGTCATAACCCAACATCTTTGTGACCCATTTTTGATGCTCTTCTGATGATAGTCTTTGTTCCAAAAAGTGTTTAAGACTATCATGATCAGTTTTTACCTTGAAGTGTCTTCCCATTAGGTAAGTTTGCCATTTATTTAGTGCATGTAGTATTGCTAACATTTCCTTCTCATAAATAGGTTTCTGTAAATACTTTCCTTTGATTGGACGACTTTCAAAAGCAATGGGTCTTCCTTCTTGCATTAAAACAACACCAATTCCATTTCCTGAGGCATCACATTCCACAATAAAGGTTTTTGTGAAGTCTGGCATAGCTAAGACCGGTGCTAGGCACATTGCCTCTTTAAGACGTTCAAAGGCCTTAGTTTCTTCAGGAGTCCATGAAAATGCATATTTCTTCAATAATGTTGTTAGAGGTGCTGCTATTCTCCCATAATTCTTAACAAACTTGTGATAATACCCTGTTAACCCGAGAAATCCTCGCAACTGCTTTATGGTCGTGGGGACTGTCCATTCCTTAATGGATTTAATTTTTTTAGGGTCTACTTTAACACCCTCGTGAGATATAACATGACCGAGATATTCCACCTCTTTTACTCCAAAGAAATATTTGGATAGTTTTGCATATAATTGTTTCTCCTGCAATAGTTTGAGCACCTCGTCAACATGTTCAACATGATCCTTCCAAGACCTGCTGTAGATTAGTATATCATCAAAAAATACTAGCACAAATTTTCTAAGGAAGGGTTTGAAAATGGAATTCATCAACCCTTGAAATGTAGAAGGTGCATTGGTAAGGCCAAAAGGCATGACCAAAAATTTATAATGACCTTCATGAGTTCGAAATGTTGTTTTCAGAATATCTTCAGTCTTCATTCTAATTTGATGATATCCTGAACGAAGATCCAACTTGGTAAAATAAATTGCTCCATGTAATTCATCCAATAATTCATCAATCACAGGAATGGGAAATTTATCTTTAATGGTGAGCTTATCGAGCTCCCTATAATCCGGACACATTCGCCATGATCCATCCTTCTTGTGTACCAATACTACAGGAGCAAAGAAAGAACTTTGACTAGGTTGAATTATACCTGCCTCTAACATTTTTGCAATCACACGTTCAATTTCGCTCTTTTGGACATAAGGATATCTATAAGGCCTGATGTTTGGAGGAACACTTCCTGGAATCAAATGAATAGCATGATCATGATCACGAATAGGTGGGAGTCCTTTGGGGGTTTCAAACACCTTGGAATGATTGTCCAAGACTTGTTGGAGATCTGCAGAAATAGATGATTTTGATGTTGGAACTTCTAGTGAGCATAATTGTGCAATTACGCCTCGCTGTTCTTTCTTTAGAAGCTTTGTCATGACATTAGAGCTTATTATTTTTCCTGGCTTCCCCGCAATACCCCGTAATTCAACTTCCTTTCCTTCTGAAAAAAATTTCAAGAAAAGTTCTTGAAAATTAAAAGCTACCGTCCCCAAAGATTGTAACCATTGTACTCCTAGTACAACATCAGCACCTCCCATAGGAATGGAAAGCATTGAACTATTCAATACATATTCCCCCATGGTTAGCTTGATATTATGGGATTTTCCAGAGCAATTTATAGTTCCTCCATTTGCAACCATCACTTGACATTCTGGTGCTGGGTATAGGAAACAATTCAATTCCTTGGCTACCTTACAATGAATAAAATTATGGGTACTACCTGAATCAATCAACACTATTACCTTTTTCTTCTTGATATGCCCTTCTATCTTGAGAGTTTGAGGAGTGGTAATTCCTGCCAATGCATTACACGATATGGTCGGATTCATTTCTTCCTCTTCTAGGGCTGGTTCCTGGTGTATATCCTCTTCTTGTTCATTTTCTTCTTCCTCTTCACAATCTATATAAAATAATTTCTTCTCAGCACACTTATGACCTTTAGTGTATTTGCTATCACAACTGTAGCAAAGCCCTTTTGCTCTTTTTTCTTCCAATTGTTGTGGTGTCAACCTTGTAGGTTGTGGAAATCTAGGAGTAGCAACACTTCCATCTTTGTAGAAGTGAGTGGTAGGCTTCCTTGTCGCCATAATTTTACATTCAATTTTTCTTGCCAACCTGAATGCCTTCTCCAATGAATCAGGTTCCAAAACGCGAACTTCATGTTGGATGTTATCCTTTAAAGTGCCTATGAAGAGATCAATATTGTGTTCCTCTGGAATATCAGTTACCCTTATATTCAATTTTTGGAAGTCCTCAATGTGCTCCCCCACTAAACCCTTTTGTTTGAGATTTATCAATTGGCTAAAGAAGGTGTTGCTCTTTGTATCCTCATAATGTGCTATCATTTCCTCCGTAAAAATTGACCAAGTGAAATTTTTTTTATGGGAGCAAAGCCATCGATACCATACAAATGTATTTTGTTCTAAATGTAAAGTTGCAATGCGTACCTTTTGTGTGTTTTGCACGTTATGGAGATCAAAATATTGCTCCATCTGTAGTATCCATGTTACAGGATCCTTTCCATCAAACTTCCTCATATCCATTTTTGGAATATGGTGGTTCTTCCCGCCAACATTAGATTTTATGAAATCACGATTAATATTTATTTTGTTCTCATCATGAGTTTCCTCTACTATCTTTTCACCATTAGGAAACATTTCTTGTATCAACTTTGTCAAACCTTCCATGTCTGCTTTTAGATCATTCTTCATGTTTTCCATCTTAGCTTCCATGTCATCCATCTTAGATTCCATGTCAGCTTCCATGCCATCCATCTTAGCTTCCATGCCATTCTTCAAACCATCCATCTTAGATTCCACGCCTTTCTTCAAAACTTCCATGTCATTTTTTGTTGCTCTTTGCGAGAGCGAAATTTGTTGCACTTGCTCTTGTAATTTTGATATGTCATGTTGCCATTCTTCGTCTTCATGAGTCATTGTAGAGATTTATAAAGGCTTAATAGGTGTTGAATTCTTTTTAGGGGCCATTTTAGAATCGAATACTGATATCTATTCTACAATATGCCCTTGGAATCAATTCGACTTGATTCTTCAAACAAGACTTATGCAATTCAGAAAAAAATACACACCTTTTACTTGCTTTTGAGGAGCTCGATATTGAAATTGACTTATCTCTATACTTGCAGATCCTCAATATCTGAAATTTAGTCTTGTATTAGTCCTCTGAAGCTTCTTTCAAATGCCACAGGTCTGACTTGATTTGGATTCTTCAAGTCAAAGTTATGTCCAATCTCCCAGGATGACTTAATTGTGGACTAGCTCAGTAGAGCAAACTTGTACGACTTTCCACATGTCACTGTTTGCTCCTTTGGCTTTGAAATTTATAGACAGGAAACTACAGTCCGTGTAATTCTAGTCAATTTTTATAGAATTCCAATCCTATTCATAGAGAGAGAGTTATGAATAGTTTCCCACGATCACCTCTTTTATATGAAATTCGGGAGCCTGAAAAAGACCTAACTTCCACAGATTATATCTCTGAACATATTGTGAACCAAGCTCTAAAATTTTGCGAAGATGTTCCTCAGGATTTCAACTTCGTGCTCTAAAACTTTCAGCTTCTGAACCTTCGTAGAAAAAAAGTTATAGCAAAAATTCTGCGATGACCTTTTTAAGTGAAATTCGGGAGCCTACAAACATCCCTAACTTCAACAGATCATATCTTCGAAAATATTGTGCACCAAGCTTTGAAATTTTGTGATGATGTTCCTCAGGATTTTAGCTTCGCATTCTAAAAATTTCAACTTCTGAACCTTCATAGAAAAAGCGTTATAGTGAAAATCCACGATGACCTGTTTGGAACAGCGAAACCCTAGAATCCAAAGCTCTAGTACCAAATGTTGTGAAACCAGCTCCAAAAATAGAAGAGAATAGATATCAACGCCTTAGAAATAAGCCACTTCGAGGGGGAAACCTCCAATACATTACATGAATGAACAATTCTTGGATGATACAAATTACAAAACCTCCTTTCTATATATAGGAGTCTATGGGGCCACAATGTAATCCTAGTTGACCTAACAATAATAATTTAAGGGCACAATAATAGCAATATGGGGGTTACAGGGGTAGAATAATAACAATAAGGAGTTTACACTAACAACAATAAGGGATTATACTAGTAATATAGGGACCTAACACTGAGACACTCAACATTTTGGTGTTATTTACTAACGATGACGACCTGATGCTGTTTATGTACAACGACACACATACATATGGTTTTTATTCAAAGGAAGCACTAAGATCTTCGTACAAATTGGCCTGATGCGTCTCAGTAATCTAGTGCACCGTAAATAAGTGCAGTGCACCATTGATACAATCGCCTCGTGCATCTCATAATCGAGCGCAATGAAAAAGGGTTAATTTAAAAAAAAAATACCTACTGTAAAAAATTCATTTTTACTTGTTACAGTGTTGTAGAGCTCTTAAGCATGGGTGTGAATTTTCCTTCTGTGAGGTGCCTTGCCATCAGTCCTCCCATTGCCCGCATTTTTTCTGTCCATTGCTCACTGTGTGGACTTCGAATTTTGCAAAATGGTGGGAAAATTTGGTTTTTATTATTTTGTTGCAAAGATTCCTCCTTGACGCACAAATGTGCAGGTAATCTACTTTTTCTCACCAATTTAAGCTTTTAGTGGATTAATTGTTAAAATTGAACTAAAATTCACCGATTTTTTGATTTTTTTTCCCGTGCGATGTGTTCGAGCCATTCGACTCTCACCATTCCTGATGCTCCTTGTAAATTTATAGGCTGCATCACAGATGGTGTTAACGAAAACCAAACTAGAGAGTTATTGTGACAGCCCGGTGCGGTATCGAGACAAAGCATACCATAATAACAATAAAATACTGCGGTGCGTGTCATTTTCCGGCTGCATCGACAATTTTTATTATTATTTAAAATTAACAATTTATTTACAGTATTGTGTTATTTTATAGGGATGCACCACATTTATTTATCGCGGTGTGCTGTTAAAACATACCGCATCGGGGAAGTGTGTGTTTGGTACACACCAATAGTGGTAAAATGTTGCAAACTAGTGGTGTGTTGTGCTATAACAAACACCCCGAGGTAGATATGTTTTGTCAATGCACCGCTAAGTAATTTTTTATTTTTATTTTTTGTCTTGGTGCATGATGTTTTTTAATGCACACCATGGACAGTGCGTGATATAAATGTATCCACCGTTGGTGGTGCGTGACTGTTTTTGTGGTGCATCGAATGTTTTTTTGTTTGTTTTTTCAATAAAATTTATATTTATATATTTGTAAATAAAAATGTCATTTAGTAAAAAATTTGGGTTTTATGTATGAGGGAGGCTGATGTATTTAATATGTGAATTGTTCAGCGACGTCAATGGAGAGAGGAAAGACAACAACAAGAGAAGAGGGATGACAATTATAACATGATACAACAATGGGAGGCAAGGGAGAGGGATATATTTTTGTACCCTTGCCCTATTACACCACCCACCCAACTTCTCGCAAGGGAGGTATGCATCCTTAAGTTCTATGAGGAAGATAAATCCCTGAAGGGGAAAAATGGGTTATTAGGAAAATTTATCTACATGTGGGATGCCCACCGACAGACATTCCGTGTCGGTCCTGACTAGTGGTACCAACCCACTAAGGAGGAAATTTATTTTATTATTGGCCTATCTAGGAGAGGGGAGGATTTTCCCCAGTTCCCTAATGTCCCCATAGGTTATGTCGCAGGGAGTTAGTTGGTGTACTCCCAAAGATACATTAGGGATGATTTATTTTCTCCTACAAATTTTTAGGTGTCTGGTGGACAACTACAAATTGTTTCTTTTGTTCTAGAGGAGGTTAGGTGCCTCTCACTATTAATGATGACCATTACACATTATACTAGTGATAGGAATCACATTATTTTCCCTCTGATGTAGCATGAAACTGTAATTTACATAATACCGTGGACCTGTGGGTTATGGGCCCACATACATACAGAAGCATTCAACAACGGTCACTTCATTGAAATTTTAACCCTTTTACATATTGTAAATTGCTCCCAAGAAATATAAATACATCGCAGATTGGAGAACTACAATATCCCATGTCACGGATTTTCATAAATACCTCTAACCCTAACCAATAATAATGCTGATGCGAAGCATTTGCGATGACGATGTCGCATCGCATCTTTGCAACTCAAACCTTATATTGCTTCGACATTTCACACATTTAAGTTTATGCCATTAAGTGCTAACCCATATCGCATGCAATGTTCGATATGTGCACGGATCGCTATGATGACACGTGGCTCTTCTCTTCGTCTCGCAAACCAAATCATTTACTGGAAAGTCTCAACAATAAACATCAAACTTGCCAATTTTCAAAATCACACTATTTTCGATTTAATCTCCACCATTGGTCTGCACCTAGATCTAATGGTCCTCACTGATTCGTTACTGTTCGGCTTCGTCCTTCTCCTTCGTTCTGCAGCTAATATTCATTGTCTGTTCACCCTTCACTCTGATAACCGTCGATGGAATTCACATATCAATAAATCCGTTTCTGCCATACTTTATCTACGATGAAGTTCATAGGAACTTCGTTCTCCAATCTTACTCACATATTCTATTAATTAACAGAAAGAACACACATATATATTGAGAATTTGAAATAAAACAACACACAGATACTGCAAGATCCAAATTATTTCTGGATGCTTAAAACACACAATTTCCATTATTTCTCGAGCTTGAATACAGGCTAAGGCCACTACGGCTTGAACCAAACTTTTTCCCTGCGGCTACATTGTGTTCTCCCCCCATCATAAAACATAGAATCAGATTATAAATAAATTACAAAGGAGTGGATCATCTAAGATCCACAAGTTTTTCCCCCGCAAATCGCTCAACTAACCCCTGAAATATCTCTGTTTGATTACATGGCAGATAACTACAATAAATCCATTCTTCTAGAGACATATCACTTCCATCATTTTAGCTACGTTTCATGGAAATTAGCCCCCATTCACAAACGGTTGTCCAAGTTTTCTCCTCCCACAACATTGGATTCCAATTTTTATTAAGAGTGTCCGATGCTCTTGCATAAGATTCCTGAGGTAAAAAAATTTTATGACCTCCTAGTCATATGCCTTCTTTTTTCTCTTAGCAATTCTACCCACATCCTCTATGGAATTTCCTTTGTGATATTTCCATAACAACATTCGTGACCTGCAACAAAACCTCTATAGTAGAAATTCCTCTCTGATACACGATACCTCATTAAGCTTCTCTCATATGAGCTTAGTCTCTCAACATCTCTCTGGTTCTCTCCTCTGGAACCGATTGAGCACTCCTTGATCTAGGCTGCTACAAATATTCTCACCTTCTTCTGCAGCTACATGCACAAAAATATAAATACCAAAAGCTTTACCAATCTTTGACATATTTGTACCTCCTTCCCTTTCATGCAAAACTCGCTCTGCAGGAAATATTTCCTTGCTGGGATACCACTTAAATGGCTGGTTACTCTCCTTTATTGTTTCAATTATTGGTGTACAGATCTGACTAAAACCTCTTATATAATTTATGTAAAAACTTGCAAGACCATGAAAACTCCTTACCTCAAATACACTTCCCAGAGTTGGCCAATATAGTATTATCTGGATCTTTTCAGGGTCCATCTTCAAGCCTTCTTCGGAGACTATAAATTCCAAGTAAATGAACTCCTTCTTCATGAAATTATACTTCTTCATGAAACTACACTTTTTCAAATTTATAAGAAGTTTCTCATTTTGCAAAGTATCTAACACCAACTTGACATGCTCCAAATGCTCTTCCTTACACTGACTAAAAATTAGAATTTCATCAAGATAGACTATCACAAATTTTCCTACATACTCTTTCAAGACCTTGTTCATTAGTCTCATAAATCTGCTTGGTGCATTAGTGAGCCCAAAAGGCATCACTAACCACTCATACAACCCACTGTTAGTCTTAAATGTAGTCTTCCATTCATCTCCTTCTCTAATCCTTATTTGATGGTATCCACTCTTCAGATCTATCTTAGTAAAATACTTTGACCCACTTAAACAATCCATCAAATCATATATGCGTGGCAATGGAAATCTATACCTGAGAGTGATCTTGTTTATGGCTCTCGAATTAGTACACATGTGCCATTCATCTCCTTTCTTTAGACTAAGCACAACTAGTACTGCACATGGACTAAGTCTTTATTTGATCAATCCTTTATCTAACAACTCCTGTACCTGTCTTCCAACTTCTTCATTCTCCTGAGGGGTCATTCTATATGATGCTTTGTTTGGTAAAATTGCACCAGGTATTAAATCTATGTGATTACTGATACTTTTGAATAGTGGCAATTTACTTGGTAATTCATCAAAAACTGTATTAGCATAATCATCTAATTTTTTTAAAATTTCCACAGGAAGAGTGCCTAAATTTGTAGAAGTTAGAATTACCTTAGGTTTACCCACAATAGAAAAATTAATTTCTTTCTCCTTCTTGAATTCTTGCAGCAATTATTTTCCACTAATCAACATAACACTATTACCAGCTGCTCCTTTGTCTACTTCATCCTTAAAAGGTAACAATGTGTGATTATTTCAACCCTTCTCTATGGTATAAGTATTCCTTTTTCCATCATGAATGGATTTTATGTCAAATTTCCAAGGCCTTCCCAGCAATACATGGCACATGTCCATTGGCATCACATCACACAATATGAAATATTTATATGTACCAATCTATATCTCTACTTTGCACTGTTATGTCACCAAAATTCGATGTCCCTTATGTAGCCACGACACTCTGTAGGGAGTAGGGTGTACCATATTAATCAACCCAATTTCTCAGCCATCTCCATGGAAACAAGATTATCAGTGCTTCCACTGTCAATCACAACTTTGTAACCCTTATCTCTAGACTTCCCTACAATCCTGAATAAAATCTTCCTTTGAGTTGGCTCATTTGCTTCCTTCTCTACCTTAAGGAATAATCTTTTGAGCAATAAAGACTCTCCTGCCTCAGGTGGTTATTCTTTTTCCGTGACCTGAGGATTTTATTCCTTCTCTTCAGCTACATTCACATTCCACTAATTTGCTGGTTTGTTATGAGGAAAATCCCATGATCTGTGTCCCCATTCTCCACATGTGTAACACCAAATTTCTCTTCCTCGACCTCTACCTCTGGGTGCAAATATTCCTCTACCAAAGTCTCCTCTTTACGGTGGTCTACTACTCGAACCAGCAGCTTCATTCTGAGAGTACTGAAATCTTGGTCTGAAAGTTCCTCTACCTCTTATTGGATTTTTACCTCTATTATTATAACATTGTTTCCTCAACATCTTCTCCTATGCCTTCAAATATGCTTCGTAGGCATCGTTAATTGTCTTCAGACTCAAAAAACTAATTTCATCTTGTATGTCATACCTTAAACCATTGATGTATTTGGCTACTTTCTCCATATCATCTTTAGCATGTCCTTCTCTAATACTCATCTTGAAAAACTCCTCTGTATACTCTTTAAAAGTCATTCCTTTCTATCTCAAATTCTGCAATTGTTTCAAAAGAGTAAATTAATATTCTTTTGGTATAAATTTTTTCTTCAATTTACTTACCATTTTATCCCATTACTTGACCTTAGGCTTTCCCTTTCTAATCCTGGATGTCTGTAGTTCATCCCACCAGATAGATGTATGACCCTTCAACTTGGTAGCTGGAAATTTTACCTTCTTCTTATTTTCGCTCTTCTAAGTCGAAATACTTATCCACCGAACTGATCCAATCTATCAGCTCGTCCACATTAAGGTTCCCCTCATTATACGAAGGAATATCCATTCTTGGTTTTCCACCAACCTTTTCTAATATCTTGAAAACTTTAGCTTCCTCACTTTCTTCTTCTTCTTCTTCCTCAGAAGATTCTTCTGTTGCTCTGACATCTCCTTCATCAGGTGCTCTCTTTTGAGCAGTCTCCATTGTCTTTATCATTGTATGAATGTGTCTAATCTCTTCGAGCAATGCTGTATTTACTGTAAGTCTTCCCCGACCCATGCCAGCTCCTTTCCTGGGTGGCATATTTGCAGCCATGCTGCATCATTTGGTATCAGAGAAAATTTTGAGTTCAGTTCTTAAGTATTGTAGCAACTTGCCGATGTGTGAAATCACACTGTTTCCGATTTAATCTCCATCATTGATCTGCACCCAGATATAATGGTCCTCATTGACCCGTTACTATTTGGATTCATCCTTCTCCTTTGTTCTGCAACTGATCTTCACTGTTTGTTCATCCTTCACTCTGATAATTGCCGATGGAATTCAAATTTCAATAAATCTGTCTCTTCTATACTTTATCTACGACGAAGTTCATAGGAACTTCATCCTTGACTCTTACTCACATAGTCTATTAATTAACAAAAAGAACACACATATATATTGAGAATTCGAAATAAAATAGCACATAGATACTGAAAGATCGATATTATTTATGGATGCTTAAAAATACACAATTTCCATTATTTCTTGAGCTCGAATACAAGCTAAGGCCACTATGGCCTGAATCAAACTTTCACCCTGTGACTACATTGTGTTCCCCCCCCCATCATACAACACAGACTCACATTATAAAGAAATTACAAATGAGTGGATCATCTAATATCCACGAGTTTTTCTCCCATAAATCGCTCAACTAACCCCTAAAATCTCTCTGTTTGATTACATGGTAGATAATTACAATAAATCCATTCTTCTAGAGACATATCGCTTCCATAATTTTAGCTCTGTTTCATGGAAATTAGCCCCCATTCAGAAAAAAATGTCCATGTTTTCTCCTCCCGTAGCATTGGATTCCAATTTTTATTAAGAGTCTTCGATGCTCCTGCATCACCCTCTTTTATTTTATGTTGATTCTTTATTCCAAAGTCCACGAATTGTTAGATGGTCTACCATTTTTTTGCGGCATTTTTGTACATCCTTAGATAGATGTTGTTCTCAGGCACGTGGGAGGTTGACCTTCCCTTTTGCTTCAGAGTTGTTTTGTTTATTTTTTGAGAGGTTTCCCAAGACGAGGCCTAATTTTGTGTGTTAGCCTTGTAGGTCGATGATACAGGTATAAATGCACATGTGGGAAGAGATGATGCCCAAGAGGGGCATTTCTGAGTATACGACTAGGATTTCTACTGATGCACTAGAGCTGCTAGCCAGTGTGAATGATCACATGTTCATGATGGTGCCATGTCCTTATGCGGGTTTGGATTGGCGAGGGTGTACCCAAATATTCTTCACGCAGGATGAGCCACCAGATGCTAGAGGTAATATTAGTGTTTTCCGTAATTTAATATAGTTTCATTTTATTGTCTTAATTAATTAGAATATAATTTATTCTAACATGTTCTTTAATTTTTTTATTAAATTGTTTAATGAAATTGTCCAATTATTATTGTGTACTATATATTTTGTAGATATTAGCACATTCATTAGGGACATGATTCCACCCCCACCGGATGATCCTATAGATAATGAGGAGATGGCGGAGGCCGCAGAGGGCGAGATACCTCCTCAGGTGCAGATACATGCTGGCATATGGCGTAGGGCAGAAATTCGATTCAGGATGGAGTTGTGCGATTGACTATGTAGACTCCTAGTTGATGAGGGAGTCCACCTTGAGACGATCAGAGAGATACAGGTTGATCTTACACTCACATATCTCTCGAGGGACATGCCTCACGATATGATGACCCTTATGCATCATATCGTAAAAGCTTCTAGGCTACTGGCGGCTAGGAGGGATAGGTGCTATGGAGATGCGTGATACAACAACTGATCAAATGACCATGATCATGAGGGGAGTGATAATTCTAGTACTCCACCTCATCCTCCTTCACCTCGTGGAGATGTGCAGCCAAATCTAGTCCCGAGCAGGCATATTATGAGCAAGCACCTATTGAGAAGACACCATCTTAGAATACATGTTCATCTCAGCAGGCATCGTCGAATGAGCAGGCCTCCACTAGTTATAGTATTGATGTACCGCCATATATTTGACATTTATATGCAGTTCTATTAAAATTGTATATTTTTGACAATATATATATATATCTGGTGCATTTATTTTATGTTCAAGTTGATGTACTTAATTTACATGTTGGTGTTTATCATGATGTGTATATTGTTAGGTCATGTTATATATGTTCATTTAATGTGCTTGCAGATAGATTTGTATGTTATAGCAGTTATTTGACATGAGATGTACATTTGATGTTTGTGTTGTGATGATGTTATATAATGCTTGCGTTTTGTTAGATGATCATGATCACAATGATTAGATGATGTTAGCGAATTTGAATGTGTATTTTAGAATATGATGTTTGTACGATGGTTATAATGATTGTGATGTTTATTTTTAATATTAAATCATGATATTTATTTAATATTATGTATTGGTAATTGTAAAATTGTAATTGTATGTATCGTGATTGTAATTGTAATTGTATATAAAATTGTAAAATTGTAATTGTAATTGTATGTAAAATTGTAAAATTGTACTTGTAATTTTAGTTTTAATTGGATGTATTGTCATGATTCAATTTTATTAAAATTGTAAAATTGTAATTGTAATTGTATGTAAAAATATAAAATTGTAATTGTATTGTGAAATTGTGAAATTGTAATTGTAATTGTATCTATTGTCATGATTCAATTTTATTAAAATCTGTACAGCTATAAATTTTTAAATTCATTGTCAAATTTGAACCATAACTACCGTAAAATTGAATCATCGCAAAATTGTAAAATGTATACTGTACATATTGTTAAATTACCATAATTTTAAAATTGTAAATTTTTGAGGATATAAATAATTGTAAAATAATAAATCTAGAATAATATGAATTTTTGTAACATAATAAAGTTTATAAAATAATGCAAATAAATTCATGTTTAGAATTATCGTTATTTTATTATGATCTTACATACAAAAAATAACAGTATACATTTTTAAAATTTTGAAGATATATATATATATATATATATGGTGCATTTATTTAAGTAATGATATAGTGAAAAATCATTTAAAGCAATCAAGTAGTTGTATTATTTTAGGAATTGATATAAAAAAATAACTTGATACAATGCATTGCTTTCGAGATCAACATAGTTACAAATTATCAAGTGAAAAGATTTTAACATTATCACAATGCAAACCAATTAATTCAAAATACATATTATAATTTTTGGAAAAAAGAGTCTTAGTTATAAGGTTAAGTCCTCTTCTTTATAAAAACCCATCTTATATAGTATAAATGATGAAATAACACATTTACCATATCACTCTCTGTTCTCATCACCCTCATTATCTTCCAGCTCGCTTGGCATGATAACACTATTGTTATAAAAAATATGTTTTGATCTAGGGTTATGTCTCAATACAAACCACCAATCCCTATCCAACACATTTGGGTAAAAAAACACCTAGTTGAAGTGTTTTGGGAAAAAATAAGGCTCATTAGCTTTATCCCACATCTTTCTAGAGTTGATACATATCAGCCTACTATTTCGATCTTCCTTTACATTATTCCAATCAAAGGTGTCCCACCACTTGCACCTAAAAATAACACATTGGAAAGAAGAGAAGTCCACTTCAATAATCTCTTGTATCTTTCCGATGTAACCTAATGTCCCTCATACTAGGTTTTGATCCCGATGGCTAGCTTGACTAGATTGATTGAAATCGACTTCCACTCCACAATCTTGTGTAATGTGTACATCACCGACATTTTCCATATGAAAATGGTGTCCATATGCCCCCATAGATGGGAAAAAACACACCTATAAAAAAGTTAAAAAATCATAGTGTCATGCGTCTAATAACCCAACTGTTAAAATATATAAAATATATATGTTACCTTTCAAAGGTGCATTATTAAGTTTAAAACGTACATAAATAGATTATTTTCGAGTTGCTGTACCCAATCCCTATGTTTAGTGCATCCTCTTTTTCACGCGAGTAACGACTGGTTGCACAACATTCCTCTCTGACTTGGCCAAAAACCCAATTATTAGGGCATATAATTGGCATATTTTATTTTAAATGACAAGGATAAGGCACACTTCTACCATTCAACCATCTTAATTCTTTCCTGTCACTATCCCATTTCATCCTCTTTTGTTCATACAATGCGACCCACGGTTGTGTCACTTCGAAATTTTAAAGAACGAATTTATTGATTGCTTCAATTTATTCATTTGCCGATGAAATACGACCGACATATAGTACATATGAGATTAAAATATACCTTATATAAAATTTCAACGTGAATATTTACTTTTTATAAATTTGAAAAATTATAGGTCGGTTACTTTTATCAAGTGTATTTTTCCATTCGTTTGGAGAAGCTCCCCTTCTCTTTTGTATTCATCCCTTTCATCATCCCAAATCACCGCATATGGTGTGTTGTCAATCTGCTTGATGTACTCACTGGCATAATATAAATACTCATATGATATGTACCCCTCTGCCATAGACCCCTTGAGTTTTGCCCTTTTTCGAACAAAACCTTTCAATTTCTTCTTGTACCTCTCTAAGAAGAACATCCAACGACAAGAAAACACCCAAATTAATTCAAACTCATCTACTAGGTGGATTAGAAGATGAACTTGCAAGTCCATGAAACTCGTCAGTAGTTCCTTCTCAAACATACAAACAATCGCAACTATCTATTGATGCCACTGTGGAATGCTAGGCACATGAATATCATTTGATGTGATCCAATGTAAAAATGCATATAATTAAGACATGGCACATCTTAGGCCTTGGGGGAAGTCATGTTTCACACACCCATGCACGAACAAAGGATAATGACACTGCAAAGTTATAAAAAAATGCATAAAAAATTACTTATGTTTTATGATCCCATGGGATAAAAATTATTAATATAAAAAATAATAAAATCACACTTTTGACATTATACGTACTCTTAGAAGATTCAAATGGCCATGCAATTTCAACCCTGACAAATGGTATTCCATGGTGAAGCAACGTCTTATTGAATACCCATATGAAGATGGCATTTTCACACCCATTATAACTTCCTTTGCCAAAGAAAGGTCATATTTTTTAAAAAATCCATGGGACATCACCTTCATTGAAATACCAATTAGATGGACCAACCTATCCTGTACTTTATAATTATCTTGGCCAATGTTTCTTTTTAGTTTTTGAAGTAATAAAATCTTTCCTAAAAACCAATATGTCACTTTGTTTCGATGATATGTTCCTCCATAAAGAAGATGAAACATTTTAATATATATGCATGGGATTTAATAAGTGGGTAATCTTGAGATGATCCCAATATGGGATGTTATAATAGATAGATTTCCTTTTCATCCCAATGGGAAATTTCTCAACATATGTATCGAAGAATTTTGGATCATCGAACATATGCTCTCCATTTGAATCGATCATTTCTATGAATTCCTTCTCATTATCTCTCTCATATTCTCTAAGCCATTCAACCAGTGTCGTTATTGCAAGCCTTTGGGTTCTCTCTCGTTTACAACTGGAAATGAATGTTTCTCTTCTGTAAGGGTGTTCTTCTGGGAGGAATACCCTGGAGCAGTCATACATTTGATTTTGTAGGTAGTTGGACCCTCTAACTTTCATAGAAGGTCCACAACATTTACATCCATAATACCATTTTATTACAAGACCTATGAAATTATTGTATACAATATGCATGGTAGGTTAAATAACATCATGAAGATCAGAACAATTACAACGAATTAAATTATGCGCGAAAGAATATTTTTACACATATAAAGAATCAATAAACATGTAATTTACTAGAGAAAACTCCTAATCCTGGATAATCATGTGTCATGTAAGCATATATGCCATACAACGTAAAACTCAACTCTCCTACAATGGGTCTTGATACATCATATAAATTTATCCCATCCCATAATTCCTTCAATTCGTCTACCAGTGGTTGTAAGTAGACATCCATATTCTTCACTTTTATTCTACCAGGGACTATAAGAGCCAACATAAGATGTTCATTCTTCATAGACAACCATGAGGGGGATATTTTTATTGATCACTACTATAGGCCAAACACAATAGTTGATGTTCTGGAAGGAATAATCCATGGCTATGCTGAGTCATAGACTTCCTACTTCATCCTTGAATTTTTAGGGCCATGTATCCTCTATATGCTTCATGGCTATTGAATATGTTGGGATTCCCATAAATTACAACTCACTTCTGTGTGAGGCATGTCATCCCTACAACATAGCTAATTATTTGCAATGAAAGAGCCTTTGAATCCTTGGGATTATAGGCATGTGCCTCAGTATATTAAAAGGAGGAACATGTGACTTACCCTTATTTTTTGATTTATCATACATGTCATGCCCACATTTCAAACATATCTCTTTGTTTTCTTATTCCCCTCTATATAGAATACAATCATTTGTACATGCATAATATGATATGTACTCAACACCGAACATTTTCAACAATTTCTTTGCCTCTTCGCAGCTACCGGGAAAGACATTATCACTCAGAAGAACCTTATCTTTGAATAACTTGTAGTTGTTGGACACTATTAAATGTATAATGCCAATAATTATTAACGCTCATAAAATTGACCATTTATAATGTTGATTGTGTGACAAGATTTCTCAAAATATAAGGTACTTGATGGTCAATTACCTTAAAATTTTCGAGAAACATGCATTCAACAAGCCATAATTTTCTTTCAAGTTGTACAATAATATCATTGTCCCCAACTGGGTAGACTTTGATTGTTCGCCAGGTCCAAAGAGAGCGGTGGTGGAAGAAAATTTAAGGCTTTCGAAAAGGGTATTAGTGATATGAACATCATCCCCCTAGCTGATCATCGTTCTAGAATGCATCTAACAACATTGTCTCCATGGAAGTTGTATCCCTTAAGTAATAATCCATACCAACCTCTATTTGATTGCCTCCATTTCCAACTTGTTAAGAACTACTATTGTTGTAGTCATTCCTAATTGGTGAATCTGGACATAGTGGGAATTGAATAGGTGGTTGATTCAACCATTCTTAGTATCGTTCCTCTCCGAGTTTTTCTCTTAATTCAACCTTCTCTTGATTTGACATTGTTGTGGGGTGCAACAGAAGGTGGTAGGTGGGTTTCTCATCATCACTAGAATCCTAATAATTTCAAAAAATATATTTGAACATGATTAGTACAATATTGATGATATCAGTTAGTAAGAACGCCAATGCATGATTAATTGGTTTTAAGTTGAAATAATTACATTATACCAAACAATTATTACCATCATTTTCCCAAGATTGTGGATAGAAGATGGAATGTTACAATTGGCAGGGTGAAACGGTTGTCCATTTTCATCTACCAACCATGCCTTGCGGTATGCTACTCCTAATAAGAGCTTCCGACATTTTGGAACTGTATGAATATTTTGTGCATATGAACTCAATTATGAATCTGCATGAACCTACTAATCTGTATACATTAATTTTATTCATCTGATTAACATGGATAAAAAAAATAAATTCAATTAGATAATGAAAACATAAATAAAGTCTGAAGTAATTACATTTGGAGATGGATAGGGAGAACTCTGTGATGGACTTTGAGAAATATTATGGAACGAGTTAGATTTTGAAGAATTTTCCATTTTATATAATTATGATATTTTTTCCTTGCGTTTGAGCAAAATCAACAAAAAAATTTGGTGTACATACCTAAAAGTAATTTCGGTGCCTTAAAAAAGGAGTTATTTTTATCAGTGCTAATATATTGTTAACTGCATCGGTGTGGTTTTATTATCGGATGCACCAGTGCTATTAGTTAAAAAACACACCGAATATCGGGAAAAAAAAGCACAACTTTATTTTTTTGAAGTGAAAAAAAAAGAAGTAAACTGAAAATTGAGCAGAAAATGATTTTCAGTAATCTAATTTGATAAAAGGTTCTTTAAATAGTAAAAGCTATTCATTATTTAATTATTTTTGCAAAATTTTTCAGGAGGGATTTGCACGAGAGACATACCTGCAGCAAGAGAGCACTGTGGAGCAGAAAAATACTTTCGAACAACAACAATATTTAGAGAATCAGGATTTGAAACATCTAATGATTCACACAAAAACCCTGTAGTATAGTAAAAATGCTAAATTTTACTATAATATTTTTTTTTTTTTTACAGTTTCTGTTAAATTTAATACATGCATAGTAAAAATTTTAAATTTTACTATGCTTTTTACTAATAAACACATTTACAAACTCTATTCCTATTTACATTTAATTAAATTTAGAAAAAAACAAAAAAATCCATTCTTACGTTAAACCCTTGCTTCTTCTTGTTTATGTGACTACAAAAATTCACAATTAGGGCTGTTCATTTTATATTGATAGGGTTTGTATTACAATATATATATATATATGAAATCTAAACTGCGAGACCACTTGCAAATTCGAATCCTAATCCCTGTCGGCCCTTGCACGATTTAAAAAAACAACTTTTGTTACTTGGTGCACACTATTTAAAATAGCGCACTGGTGAACACTTTTAGTATAACGCACTAGGCATGTATCGAAAAAAGCATTGAATGATAAAAACAATTTTCTATTCATTTATGTTTATGTTAATTGGTGCTTCGGTATTAATATAACGCACTGAGTATCCTATTGATAAAGAGCACTGTGCATTGTTTTTATTGTAGTGGCAGTGCGTTTATATGAACATATCGCACCGTTATCAATGCTTAAGTTGTGAAAGTCGCATCGAGCATTTAATTTGGATAGACACATCGTTTTCTTGTTTTTTTTTTACCTGAAAAGTATGTGATTTATTTATAAAATATATTAATCAATGGTACATGTTTTATAGTGATAAAGAAATGGCTGACAAGAGTTCAAGTAACAAAAACACTGATAGAACATCCAAAAAAGCAAAAAAGACAAGTTCTTTCTAAATTATTTACAATTTTTTTATATTTTTGAACTATATGTAAGTTTAACTAATATGTATTTTTTAGTGTGTATCATGCAGAGCCACAAAATGACGAATATCGATAAGATTATTTCTGATCTAAGACCAGAAGAGCATAAAAGCTTGATGGAAAAATTGTAGAAGGATGAATTAGGTGAATGAAAAAAATACTATCGATCCAATATGAGTTTCTTTTTTGAGTTTGCATTAATAATATATTTAAAAATATTAGATGCCATGTTTCAAACAATATATTAATTCTGGCATATGTTTAATGTTCTACAGGGACCAACAACGAAGAAAATGAATGTTGTTCTAAGAAAAGAAAACAAATAGAACATGCAAAAAATGAATTACTCAGCACATTTAGAGTGGTGCTAGAGGTTAACAAAAGGGGGTTAAAATTTTACAAAAAATTGAGGAATCTAGTGGAACGAATGTATAGACGTTCTTTCCACTTATAATACAAAAATCAATCAAATGATTCCAAGAACCAAATTTTATTTAAACTATAGTAATAGTTTCCAGAGAATTGGTCAATAAGACATGTCAGACTTTTAATAACAAAAATGTACAACAAAAAAAAAGAAGGATTGGAAAAATAATATTCCTTTAAATGTTTTTCTAGAATTATATGTATATATTACTACAAAGAAATCATTTATAAATATCACTTTTATTATATTTAGTTTTCATATATCAATAAAAAAATTAAATATTTTATTGTCATGTTACTTTTTCAGGAAGATTATGAAAATTTCAAAGGATGAACGAGCTAATATTAGAAATATGCTAGTAGGAATGTCCAAAAAGGTGTACAAGGAGATGGTCAAATAAATGGACACAATTGCATCACATGAGGAGCCATCTCAACAACAACGTGCTTCAAATGTAATATGTAGTCATTGAATTTTTCGATTAGGTACAATAAATAAATAATTTAGCATTAGATATTATTTTTCAAGTATTTTCTTGCAGAAAAGAAAAGAAAATGGAATCCATTCAACACATAAAACATGACAACAAGGAAGAAAAGGGTTGATATCTAAGTTTGTGAGTAATTTTTACTTCCTTATAACAACTTAACTAGATTTCATTTTTGTACAAAAATCATCATTGAATGTCTTCAAATAGGTGCTAAAATACAAAGAAGAACCATCAGAAGAATTGATTGACATTGAGTTACATATGGGTTGTCAGTATATGTTGGCATATCGGAAATTAATTGTGGAATTTGTAAATATTTATCTCGTTTTACTTAGCTCCGTCTATAATTAATAGAACAATTATTATTATTATTATTATTTTTTTAATATTAAATATATGATTTTTTATGGGGTATAAAACTTGCAGGAAACAAAGTATGGAACTGCGTCCACAAATGAATTGTTGAAAGAAGGCATGAAATTTGGTTTGCAAAGAATGTGTATAGTTCACGAGTCAATTCTTGCTATGGTACATTTATTTTCAATTTACATTGATGTATATTATTTAATATTTCAATTTTCATTATTCTCACCATGTAG